>NRSZ01001008.1:30289-56387 GCA_002901185.1 Tolypocladium capitatum
TAAGCAAGTCCTAACGCTATTATCTAACCTCGTCTCTCAAGGCTAGTAGATAAAGCAATATGTTATTACGACGAGGTTGCCTAGCGCGGAGGATCTCGAGAAGGTAGTCTAGGACTCGATGCGATTTATCCCTACGCGAGGGATACTATTCGTAATAAGGTTGATTGAGTAGATGAAGAAGGATCCGACGAATCCGTTAATATAGAATTCATTATCGTCTGATGAGGTAAAGATAGCGTAGGTAGAGCAGATAGAAGAGATAGATTAACTAACCTCTCTATAAGATTTATCCCTAATAGTATAACATATATAGTGTTATAATATCACGAGTGCGGCTAGAGTAGCAGCTACTAGCCTTATTGCCTTAGGTAACTTCAATATATAACCTCTAGAGAAAATTTCATCTATCTTATAATAACCTCAATACTAACCTCCTTAAGCTATACTATTATCAATAAGATATTCACGATATATCTCCTAAGTCTAGCTAGCAACTAGCTCCCTTAGCTCCTAGCTAGGACGGTCTGCTACGACTCTATCCGCTCGATCACGGGCTAATAAAAGTATCTCCCGATCCTAGTCAATAAGAAAATCCTCTTCTTCTTATCTTTCTTCCTTAAGAGTTAACCCTCCTAGCTGAATAAAGTTATGTAGGCTAGTGACGGCATATATGATCTTTATCTGCATATCGTATATGTATTCGGCCGAGCTCTTATGGATAATCTTCTATCGTCTCTTATATCGCCTAAACGCCTGCTCAACTATAGTTCGAAGCTGCGAGTGCCGTAGGTTATATATCTCTTTCTGAGTCTCTAGCTGCTCGCCGATATCACCCTAGTCTTGTAGGTGATACCGAACTAATGAGAATGGCACTAGAACCCCACGCCGCGAGCCGAACCTAGCATCTCTAAGATAGAAGCGACTATACGGTATCTCGAACGACTTCAATAACGCTAGCTATAGTAAGGTAGTATCATATATCGATCCCTCGCCGCCGGCAAGCATATATAAGAATAGCCTATCGAATATAACTGCTATAAATATATTCTATAAGATATCATTCTTCCTTAACTAGAATCTCTACTGACGGTCCCTTAGGATAAAGGCAGGGATATATGTGCTATCGATGGCTCTAATTGCGCCGTTGAATTACATAAACTTCGGGTTTAACTCAACTATCAGCGAGACGTACCTAGCTTCTAGCAGACGAACGAATGCCGTATGCAAATGCTATATTAGGTCGATAAGCTCGTAGAATATCCTCGAGACCGAAGACTAGGATATTTAGAAACGGTATGCTGTATTTCTCTATGGCTCGTTATACGCATAGAGCTATAGGAATACCATCACCTTCTGCTCGAGGGACTGATACCTCGAGCCTTACACTCCCTCATTTATCTACAGCCATCTACAGAGGTCGAAAAACACTAGTTAAGTTATTCGAAAGAGATCCTTAAACATAGTCTCCGGAGCCTCTAGCAGCTAATTGCAATACTGACGAGAGGCTATAGGCGTAGCCCGCGAGCTAATATCACGACGAGCGATATTAGCGGCCGGCTCGCTGCGGATATGTTGCTGTTAGTAGTCACTGCCTTGCTGCCTCGGGAGACACAATACAAAGGCCATTATTGCCTATGCCGTTCGGAGATCATCGTCATCGTTATCCTCCACGAGAATACGGTTACACAGGGCGCTATCGAGGGCGCCGAGTGCCCAGGAGCCGTTCATGATGATAAGCCGGTTATAGCTGGTTAAAATTAGTGAGGTCGTGACGACCTCACTAATTTTAACCGGTATATAAGGCAGAATAAGGCGCTTTCTAGGTGAACTATACCTATTACGAGCAATCAAGCGGCCCCTGCTAGGTCGGTATATTGGAAGCAGGGGTCGACAGGGTCTTGTGCTAGGTAGACCTTACATTCCCTCCGTTATGCTGAAAATCCTTACTAATTCGGGAAAGGTAGCGAATTTGTGCACTTTGCACCGTCCCGGCTTATTTTTAACGGACTCGTGGATCAGGGCCTAAAACCTGTTCTCCAGTTTCCTCTCCGCCTTGAGCTTGATCAGATGGCCCAATGCATCCTGCAAGGGGATCAGCTCGCCCTTGCCCTGAGTGCTCTGGTCGTCACGGTTTCGGATGTTGACCGAGCGTGACTTGGCTTCCTCGGCTCCAACAACTGCATTGTTCATCAGTACACAATCCCAAGCGGCGGACACGCCAGTTTCACAGGCCTGGGCGAGGCTTACCGAAAATGAAGTTGTACTGCTCCAGCTGTCCCGTGCGGATCTTCTTCTGGAACGTGTTACCGCTCAGGTCCGAGTCGGCAAACAGCCCATTGTCGTGGAACATCCTCTGCACCTCTTGGGCGTAGTCGTTCACCGCGGGCATGACGGGCACCACAAGAACTTGCCGAGGGCTGAGCCAGAACGGCCACTTGCCGGCAAAATGCTCCGTGAGAATACCAATCATTCTCTCAAAGCTTCCCAGCACGGCCCGGTGGATCATGACGGGCCTAGCGTACCCGACTGGCAGGTCGGGGTCGTCGTTCGTCGTGGCAGCGCCGCTGTCGTCCTTTGCCGCCACGTACCGAAGCTTGAACCGACGTGGCAGGTTAAAGTCCAGCTGGATGGTGCCGCACTGATGGTCTCGCTTCAGGGCATCGTACACGGTGATGTCAATCTTGGGGCCGTAGAAAGCACCGTCACCAGGGTTCTCCTCCCACTTGGCGTCAATCTTTTGCGTAAAGGCATCCAGCGCATCCTTGAGTTCCTCTTCCGCCATGTCCCATAGGGCGATCTCACCAATGTACTTCTCGGGGCGCGTAGAGAGCTTCAGCTTAAACTTGAAGCCGAAGAGCCCGTAGACGCCGTACAGGAAGTCAAAGGCTCCTTCGATTTCTTGACGGATCTAGGAAGTGTTAGCAGGCTGCCGCTCCTCGGTCCATTGCCCCATGTGCGAACCTGGTCAACCGTGCAGAAGATGTGTGCGTCGTCCTGCTGGAACCGACGCACGCGGGTAAGTCCCGAAAGAGCACCCGAAAACTCGTTGCGATGAAGCACGCCAAAGTCGGCCATTCGCCAGGGGAGGTCCTTGTAGTTGATGTCCGAGTGGGCAAAGATCTTGCAATGGCCCGGGCAGTTCATCGGCTTCAAGCCGTACTTCTCCTTCTCCACGTCAAAGGTGAACATGTTCTCCTCGTAGTGGTTCCAGTGCCCCGAGACCTTCCACAGGTCCGCCTTGTACATGTTTGGAGACATGACCTCGACGAAGCCGCGTTTTTGGTATTCTGCCTGCATCAACTCCATCAACGACTTGTAAATCCTGGTGCCGTGGGGCAGCCAGAACGTGGAACCGGGCGACATCTCGTCCCAGAAGAACAGCTTCTGGTCCTGACCAATCTTTCGGTGGTTGCGCTTGGCCGCCTCGGCGAGGAACGTCTTGTACTCATCGAGCTGCTTCTTGTCGGGGAAGGAGATGCCGGCAATTCGCTGGACAGACTCATTCTTGGCATCACCGAGCCAGTACGCCGCCGAATTCTACATTTCGTTAGTCCAAAACTGGGCCTTTGAGGATATTTATTAAAGACGCCATACCCTCAGAACAGACAAGGCCTTGATGTTGCCGGTGTGAGGCACGTGCGGTCCTCGGCACAGGTCGATGAGAGGGCCGCATCGATAGACGGTGCTCTTGGTGCCGTCCGGCACACGCTGGTTGATGAAATACTCCTTGTATTTGCTGTACCTGAACATCTCCAGGAGCTCGTCCTTGGTCATCTCGAGGCGCTCGAAGGGCTGCTTCTGCTTGATGATGGAGGCGGCCAGGGTGTCTAGAGCCTTCTTGTCCTCGTCGGCGATCGCAGTGCTGCATAGCCGTTAGCGCAGGAAAAGGTTCTCGCTTGTCAGCGGCGGTCATACCCATCCATATTCGCCATGTCGTAGTAGAACCCCGGGGGGTCCACCGTCGGGGGGCCGTTGCAGAGGTAGCAGCCGAATCGTCTCTCGCAGGCCTCTCCGAGAATGTGGGCCGACGAGTGCCAGAAGACCTGTTTGCCTGCTGACACGTCAGCCAGATCGTCCAGTCAGGTACTTGGTGTCTATCCGTGCCTTCAGAGTGCTCAAAGTCAAGCAGCTCCAGCTTGCAGCTCTTCTCCAGCGGTCGCGTAAGATCCCAAAGCTCTCCGTCTACCCTGGAGATGACCGTGCGCTCGAGCAGCGATTTGGAGATGCCCTTGGCAATGTCTCCGGGCGTGGTCTCCCATGCCGTTCCCTTCTCTTCCTTGCCATTGGGCAGAGAAATGGTGATTTCCTCTCGCGGCTTGGCTGCATCTCTCGTGAGTCAAAGTGCAATGCCACGGGTGGGGGTGGCCTTCGTCGTAGCAACGCACCGGCTATCGCTGCGTCTTGTCTAGCCTTGATCTTGTCGAAGAGATCGATTCGGTGTTGGATAAACTCGGGGAGCGTCGGGAGCTACTGTGGTATCAGCACAATGGCACAAGAAAAAAGGGCAAATGACCCAGGAAATCGGGTTTCTACCAACCTCGAGCCCCGCGTTCTTGGGGGGGCCTTTGGCGCCTTTCTCCTTGGGCTGCTTCGCGGGCCGCGACGGGAGGCTTTGCGCCGGAGCGCCCGCGGCCACCTTTGGGGCATCGGCTTGTTCAGACGACATGGTGAGGGATCTCGCTGTTGTGATGCGGTGAAGGAAGTTGCTGCCGTGGTGACCCCTCGATGCCAGACGTGGAGGGGCAGGACACGCTTAAGAGCACGAGGTGGGGTTGACTCACGAAACTCGTCAATCGCCTGCGCCTGAGTCTAGCCACACCGGTGCGGCAGATCCTCGGATTTTGCGCCCTTCATTCAGGGGTCCATCAAAGTAGGACCTGGCTAGCCCCGGTCAGACACCCGGGCCGCCCCCGCAGCGATACTGTGCGTCATCTGGCTAAAACACCACAATCTCGAGCACGGCTACAAGTTCCAGGAGGAACGGGTCGGGGTCTTTAGGGGCAAGGGTTCACCTTGCACGCCGCGCAGATCTCCGAGGGGATCTCGGGCCGTACAGAGGGGTCAGGTCGTTTTAATCCGGCTGCAGGGCTTCTGGCCCCAAGGAACCGGTTTTCCTGTGCCCTAGATGCAATAATAAGTGTGCCGCAAGTATGGGTATCGATGCCATTGTCCAGTCCCAAAGCCCCTGAAACGCCGAGTATAAGCAATCACCGGCCCTCACATGCCGTACCGAGTCACACACTCCTCCCGATGCGTCTCCAAGCACTCCAGCGCGCACACCCTTGTCCCGCACTTCATACACTTCACCCGGCCCCAGTATCCGCACACGGCGCAAAACACCCTCGTCGGATACGCGTTGCCCCATTTCCCCCGCGCATCCAGGTACGTCAGCGGCGGGTGCGCCAGCAGCTTCCGCAGCTCCTCGTCCGAGGGCATCGCCGGCACGCGTGACATGAGCAGCGGGTCGCCGTCGCCGGGGTTGGTGGCTGGCGGGGATCTGTACGGCGGCGGGAGGACGGGAGGGAGGTTGGCGTCAGCCATGGGGGTGTCTTCGTCTTTGACTGGCTGTTTCGCCGGCGCGTCTTTCTTGCCCGACGCTGGGCGCTTGGTTATGTTCGAGCCGGAGCCGCCCGGTCTCGCGTTGCCGCCTTGTGCGTTCGGGTTCGCGTCCGCAAGCGCCTGCATAGCCAGGAAGTCGTCCAAGTGGTTCGCAAACGTCTTCTGCGACTGCATGATCTTTCGCACATTGGGGGTGTACTTTGCTTGCGCTTCTCAAGTCAGCCCTCGGCTCCCGTCACAAGCCCAGGTCACGTACCTCTGCCGCTCTTCACGGGTAGCGGAATCGAGTTATCCTTTCCGCCGTCTCGGTCTAGCGCCTCAACCTCCTTGCGTATCTTGGCCTCTTGCCGCGCCGACAGGTCGCCCTGGCTGGGGCCGCCTCCGGGCGCATTTCGACCGCGCTTGCGGTTCGTGGGTTGGATGCCAGCCGAGCCGGGGGCTGGCCGCGTGTCCGGCACGTACGCCCATCCAGGCGCTGACGTCGTCTTTGCGCTGGCAAGCTCGATGACGCCAAAATTGTTCATCGTCGTCGCGTCCGGTTTCCGTGATGTATTTGGAGCTCTGAAGTAGGATAGCGGGCCAGGATTTTCGCCGGGGAAAGTCCGCCACGACCCAGCCGCAGGGCCCAATCAGATGACCCCAGTTCTTCCAGCTTGCGAAGCTACTTCATACGAACAACCAGCTCGGTCTTGTTAACCCTCTCCAACCTTCTGGCATAATTCCCGACGAGCTCACCACCATGCCTGGGACCGCGAGGGTACTCTTCACGGGCGGCCGCCGCGTGCTGGCTGCCCGCACATTTCACACTTCTGCGCGGCGGATGGCCGACGCTGCGCCGCTGCCGGCGCGGAAACCGATGGGAGCTTTCAGGGGAGGGTGAGTGCCGCGGATTGACGGTGGCAGATTGGGTGACGCATTAGGCGATCGAGCCGCTGACGACCAATCGTGTGTCTAGGCTCTTCGGCTTCTTGTTCGGTTGTGTTCTGTCCGGTGCCGCCGTCTACAGCTACGTCCTCGGGGAGTACAAGGCCTCCAACGACCTCTTGACCGAGGACATCTACGTACGTCGCCCCCAGTCTTTTTTCGATTCTTACACCAACACGTCCTGCGTTTCCAAAACACCTTCTCATTCTCTTCGGGAGCCCCACCGAACCGAAAGCATACTGACCAATATTACAGACTCTCCAAGCCTCGGTTACCCGACTGAGCAACTACGTCAAGGCCCTCGAGGACAGGACGCAGGGGAAGAAATGAGGAAGATCGGGGCCATGCTTTCAGGGACTCGAGGAACAGATAGGCTGTACTTCATACCTGGTCATGCCGAGGGTTGCGCAGAACGCTCGAGTGGCGCAGGGATGCCTGGTATGTATCAGTGCCTGTGTGGTCTGCTGCACCTGTAAATTACTACGTGTGGGATCGACACCCACTCTTGCACCACAATAAGAAATTAAATGATTCAACTGCTGTCACGGCTCACCCCGGCCGACACATTGTCACGTGTGGCTCGCATGGTTCTTGTCAAGGAGAGAAAGAGACATGCCATATTACCGCGTAAACTATGAAGCCCCAGGTACTTAGATAAACCACAAATCCGCGCCGTACAGTCATAATGGGACATTTTGTTCGTTCTCACTGGTACACATCACGTTCACAGCTCGTCGTGCTCCTCATCCTCCTTCTTCTCCTTCTTCTCCTCCTTCTCCTCCTTCCCCTCCTTCTTCTGCTCCTTCTCCTCGGTGGCGGCGGGAGCGGCCTCCTCGGTCGCCTCCTCCTTGACGGAGATGCCAGCCTTGTACTTGCCGTTCACCTTAACGAACTCGACGAGGTCCTTGATGGTTCGGGCGCCTTCGTAGGTGACGGGGGCGCCCTTGGCGCCGGCAGGGTACAGCTTGATGGTAGGGAAGCCAGCGATTTCATCAGGGACGTCGTTAAGAGTGGCATCGACCTTGGCGATGACGACCTTGTCCTTGAACTCGCTGCTTGCGTACTGAGAGGCGAGGTCTTCGTACTTGGGGGCCAGAGCCTTGCAGTGGCCGCACCACGGGGCGTAGAACTCAATCAGGACGTCCTTGGTGTCGTCGAGGACGACCTGGTCGTAGTTCTTGGCAACGACGACAGTGACAGGGCCCTCCTGCTTCTCGGGAATGGGCTCGGATTTGATGCTGGGCTTAATCTTGCCGGCAACGTACTCGTCAACAAACTTGGCGATGTTATCGTGGGTGATCTCCTTCTCCTGATCGAAGGGGAACTTCTGGTTCTTGGCAGTGTCCTGGATGGCGAAGCTGGGGAACTTGTCGGACTTGAGGTTCAGGTTGTTTGCGTGGGCACCGAACTGCTTGGCGTCAATTGTGGCGAAGTTGACCTTGCCCTTGAATTTCTCGGCGATGGGCTTGAGGGCCTTGCTCAGGTCATCGCGCTCCTCCTGGGTCTCAGAGAAGATGTAGGCCAGAGGAAGACCGGCAGACATGTAGTTGGCGTAGGTGTCGGGGCCGACCTCGCCGACCAGGGGAGTGGCGGAGGTCTTGGCGAACTTCTTGATGGCATCGACGTCGAACTTGCCCTTGAAGTCGTTCTTGCCCTCGTCAAAGGACTTGTACAGGACGATGGAAGGGAACTTGGCACCCTCGGCCTCGGCGACGGCGGCGTCGTTGACAGCACCGAACAGGTAGTCGTCGCGGAGCGACTCGGCGACCGTGGTGAAGGTCTCCTTGGAGGCCTTGTCATCGGCGGCAATGTAGGCGATCAAGACGACCTGGTCGGCGGTCTTGAAGTCCCCAAGGGTGTCCTTGGACAGGACGGAGACGGCGGGCAGGGACTGCTTCACCATGTACGAGGTGATGCTGCGAGAGATTTGTCAGCCACTGCATCGAGAGCCATGCGCTTGGGGACATGGTGGCAACTTACGCAGGAGCCTTGCGAGGGCCGTTGTAGGGGCTGATGTTCTCAGCGCCGCGGAAGATCTTGAGGGTCGGGTAGCCCTCGACCTCGTACTCCTTGCAGAGGTCGGCCTCCTCGGTGCAGTCGACCTTGGCGAGCCTGATGTTCTTGGCCTTGAGGGACGTGGCCGCCTCCTCGTACTCCGGGGCGAGGGCCTTGCAGTGGCCACACCACGGAGCATAGACTACGGGCGGGAAGGGGGGTCAGCGGGTGGCCCTCAACATGCACAGAAGACGAGACTGGGCAACGCACACTCAGCCAGGACGAGATCGTTGGACTTGATAAAGTCCTTGAAGGTGTCCTTGGTCAGCGTCGCGACGTCCGACTCGGCGGCGACGAAGGCCGCGAAGGCAGCCGTGAGGCCGCAGGCAAGACGCTTCTGATGCATCGCGAGAGCTGGCTTGCTGCAGTGAGCACCGACTAATGGGGGAAGCAAGGCTTTCGGAGCCCGACAGCTGAGAAAGACGAGGAGAGGAGGATGGTATGTTGGAGAGGAAGGAGGGTGGAAACTGGAGTCTGGCCGGGACGGGTAACGTTTTGTACCTCGCCGGCACGGTATTGAGCTGCAGGCACATGGCTGGCTCAATTGAACAAGTGTCCCCTTCCAATTCCCAGGGTCCAGTCGTCGACTCGCTGGCCAGCCAACCTACCCCCCACTTGCCACCCTGCCCGGTACTTGGCGCTACACGCTTGTCCTCGCCAGGGGCCTTGTACCCGTCCAGTGTAGTGACGCAACGGTACCAGCTCAACGCGTCAGCAATCGGACACAGGTCGTTGAAGACACGTTTCGCTGTTATCTGTCCATACCGGCCAGGCCTAGCAACGGCCGGGGCTTCAGTGAGGCACGTGAGGCACAGATGCCCGATATGCCGTACGCTGCGTCAAGGCGAGCCCACATTGGGTGCTAGGCCACGTTCTAAAGCATACCATGGACGGGTGCCTGCCGGCGACCCAGGTGCTTATTTGCCCCCCCTGCGGCATGCGAGGGTGACAGATGGGACAAATACCAAGGTAGGTAATGCTCTTTGCCACATACCAAGTACGAAGTACGAGTGATACTCCGGACGAGTACTCCGTACGAGTATTCCGTACGAGTAATGCCCCGGACGAGTAAAGTGACTCTCAACTTTAGCCTCTCGTGGAACGTGTCTCCACTGACGTGGTTGGTGGAGCCTCGAGCGGTCAACTTTTCTCCCAGCCATTGCTCGTACTTGGTACTCCGGACGGAGTACTTCGTAACACACCACGCAATCGTCAAGCCTGCGTCCTCGCTCACTCACATCCCGCCACAGCAAAATCTCTTGATGAAATGACAAAGGCGCCCGTCATTGGGTTGCTCGGCGGGGGCCAGCTGGGCCGCATGCTGTGTGAAGCCGGAGGACCGTTGGGATACGACATCGCCATCCTCGACGAGGACGGGTGCCCGGCCAAGCAGATCAACGTCAACGACAAGCATGTCACGGGTTCCTTCAAGGACGCTGCCAAGGTCAAGGAGCTGGCCGCTCGGTGCGACGTGCTCACCGTCGAGATTGAGCACGTCAACGCCGAGGTCCTCGAGGAGATTGCGACAAAGGGCGTCAGAACGGCCTCGGGCGAGCTGAGAAAGGTGCCCGTCCACCCTTCATGGCGCACCCTGCGGCTGGTCCAGGACAAGTTTGAGCAGAAAGAGCACTTCAAGGCGCAGGACATCCCCGTTGCGCCGCAGATGGCGCTGGGCGGCGGCGAGGCCCTGGCCGGTTCGCTGCGGGAGGCGTACGAGGAGCTCGCCTTCCCCTTCATGGTCAAGGCGAGGAAGGGCTCCTACGACGGCCGGGGCAACTTCAAGGTCAGGGGCCCGGAGGACCTTGAGCCGGCAGTCGAGGCGTTGGGAAAGCTGCCGTTGTACGCGGAGAAATGGGTCCCCTTCGTCATGGAGCTGGCCGTCATGATCGTCCGGACAGAAGACGACGAGGGCAACTGCACCGGCATCTACCCGTACCCCACGGTCGAGACGGTCCACGAGGACGACGTGTGCAGGGCGGTGTTTATGCCCCCGCGGAAAGTCGACGCGGCAGTCTGCGCCAAAGCCCAGAAGGTGGCAGGGCAGGTGGTCAGGAGCCTCTGGGGGAGAGGTGTCTTTGCCGTGGAGATGTTTTTGCTGCAGGATGGTACGTGTGGCCACGTGGTCGACTCGTGGCCGTGTCACTTACAGCTTCTAGGTTCCATCATGGTCAACGAGGTGGCTCCCCGGCCGCACAACTCGGGCCACCTCCACATAGAGGCCGTGCCGTACATGTCGCAGTACAAGGCCCAGCTGCATGCCATCCTGGACATTGTTCCCAAGTCCATGAAGCTGATCCCCAGAGCGTCACAGGCCATCATGCTCAACATCCTGGGCGGAGCTGCGGCTGACTCCCACGACAAGCTGGTGAAGCTGACGGAGACGGAGTACATGGAGGGTACAGATGTGCACCTGCACTTGTACGGCAAGGCGTCGAAGCCCGGCCGCAAGATTGGGCATGTCACGTTTACGACGCCCTCCCCCGACGTCGACCTGGAGAAGACCATCGCCCCCTTTGTCAACGAGGTCGACCTCATCAGGCAACAACGCGTCAGCTCCTGCGCCGAACAGCTACGGCCTGTAGCTGCTCCAGAGGCCAAGAAGACGAGCTCCCGCAACCCCAAGTCGCCGCTGGTCGTCGTGACGATGGGCTCGGACTCGGATCTGTCGGTGCTGGCTGCCGGCCTGGACATTCTGGAGAAGTTCGAGGTGCCGTACGACTGCACGATTACGTCTGCGCACCGCACGCCGGCGAGGATGACGGAGCTGGCCAACGCCGCGGTGTCGCGGGGCGTCAAGGTGCTCATCGCCGCCGCCGGTGGAGCCGCTCACCTGCCGGGCATGCTGGCCTCGGAGACGACGGTCCCCGTCATCGGCGTGCCGGTCAAGGCTACGCACCTGGACGGCAACGACAGCCTGCTCAGCATCGTGCAGATGCCGAGGGGCATCCCCGTGGCCACCGTCGGCATCAACAACTCGACAAACGCGGCGTTGCTGGCCGTCCGGATGCTCGGGTCGCACTATCCCGAGTACCAGGACAAGATGGCCCGGTACATGAAGAGCATGAAGGTCGAGGTCGAGGGCAAGGCGGCGAAGCTGGAAGAGGTCGGTTACCAGGCGTACCTAGCGGGAAGGGGGCAATAAATAGACGGCACGTGCAGACGTCGTAGATACCTACCGGTCAAGTGAATACATTTACGCCTTTTGCAAGGCGGTGCCTACGCTGCGCGAATGCACCTCTACCTCTCTCCTCGTGTCTGCCCACCCGTCTGCCCCTTCCTTGCATCGACCCCCACACACCTGCCCTCCATTTCGCCCTCTCTTCGCGTGTTCTATATTCTACTTGACCCTTTACAAGAAGGCCTTGCGGACCTCCTTGGGCCCCGCCCGGTGGTACTGGTTCGGCCACTTGACGGGGACGTTGAGCTTGTGCGCGGCATTGAGCACCCACTGGGGGTCACGCAGGAACTGCCTCGCCGAGAGGGCCAGGTCGGCCGACTGTTCCGGCCCCTCCTGGACGACGTGGCGCGCAAACTCGGCATCATCGATGGAGCCGACGGTGCCGATGAGCAGGTCGATGCCGTCGGCGCGGAGGGCCCTGCGGATCTCGCGGGCCAGGTCCGTCTGGTACGTCCTCCGACGGGCGATCTTCTGCTGGGAGTTGTTGCCGCCGCTGCTGACGTCGAGCACGTCGATGCCCCAGGCGGGCAGCAGCTTGGCCAGGCGGATGCTCTGCTCGAGGTCCCACGAGGGCGCGCCGGCGTGCTCCATCCACTCGGTGGCCGAGATGCGCAGCCACAGCGGCATGTCGTCGGGGACGACGGCGCGGACGGCGGCGACGACCTCGCGCAGGAAGCGGGTGCGGTTCTCGAAGCTGCCGCCGTAGTCGTCGGTGCGTCTCTGCATGTCGGTTAGCATCGTCACGATGGGTCCAAGCCCGCGGCCTGGGGCGGTACGCACGTTGGACAGCGGGGAGAGGAAGCTGGTGACGAGGTAGCCGTGGGCGCCGTGGATCTCAATCACGTCGAAGCCGGCCTTGACGGCGCGAACGGCCGACTCGGCGAAGCTCTGGACGAGGCCCCTGATGTCATCGACGCTCAGCTCCCGCGGCGCCGCGTGGTCCTCGGAAAAGGGGATGGCGCTGGGCCCGAAGACATGGCCGGGCCACCCGCCGTGCGCCTCATCAGCCAACTCCCTGCGGGCCGAGTCGCTGATCCACGGCGCCAGGGTGCTCGCCTTGCGGCCGGCGTGCGCCAGCTGGATGCCGGCCCCCGTGTTCTGGCTGTGCACAAAGTCGACGATGCGGCGCAGCGGCGCGATCTGCGAGTCGGTCCACAGCCCGGAGTCCTGCGGCGAGATGCGGCCCCGGGGCTCGACTGCCGAGGCCTCGACGACGACGAGCCCCGCGCCGTGGAGCGCGAACTGGCCGAGGTGCACCAGGTGGAAGTCGGTCAGATGGCCGTCGTCGGCGCTGTACTGGCACATGGGCGACACGACGAGCCTGTTGTGCAGCTCGACGCCGCGCATGCGGAGCGGCTGGAAGAGCGTCGGCGCGGCGGCCGGGAGCGCGGCGGTGCCCGCGGCGGGCTCCTGGGCGGGCGTGTAGAAGGGCACGCCGGCCTGGCCCTTGTTGCGGAGGTCGAAACGAGGCATCCCTGGATGGTGGCGTTGGCGGTGGTGGCGTGGCGGTGTTGAGTTGATGCCGCCCCTCTCGGAGCGGGAACGACGACGACGACGATATCGCGGACAGCGGCGGTGTTGTTATGGCACACTTGCGACGCGCCAAGACGTGCCACGAAAAACCCTGCTTCTCTGCATCGGCCGTGCGGTGCGTCGGCGGGTTTCCCGCTTGGGCAACGGCCTCGGCGTTGGAGGTGTCCGCCTGGTGAACGCATGAGCACTGGGCCGGGATGCCCTCTTGTTCCCCTCGATGACGCGATCGCAAGGCGGCGCGAGCGCCGAGATCTGCCGCGAGCGCCGAGGGCGGCAGCGGCAGCGGTGTGAGCGTTGCTGAATAATGCAAGGTGTTGGTGGTGAGATGTGAGGCCTTGGTGGGTACGGAGCGGCAAGGTCACGGCGGTGACGACGAAGCACCGCGAAGCTGATGCTTTGCTGCAGTCGAAAGGCTGTTGGCGACGGCATCGTGCTGCCTGCCAGCCCTACGCAGATCATGGCAATGTCGTGGCATCGCACGCATCGCACCGGCACGCATCGCACTGGTCGGCGACTGCAGGACTGCCTCATCACCGGACCGTTTTCTTCGTCTCGGGTCCATCGAAATAGTGGCGCGTGATTCACAGACTTGCTCCCGACGCCCGTCGGGGCTGAGTGGACGAGGGCAAACCCGTACGGGAGGCGCCGCGGCGCTGACAGCCCATCCCGAAGCATCCCGAGCCCTGGCCAGAAACCCGACCCGACCCGTCTTCGTGCGGTTGGCGTGGCATGTGAGGCTCTGCAGCCGGTATAAGACGGCTGAGGCTGGTGGACGTCCACGATACAAGTCCATCGACAACGACTGCAGACGGCTGTTTAAACGGCAATACACATACGCATCTCAACAATCGACTTGATCAGCGAACAAACAGCATCGCCATGATCTCCACCACGGCGCAAAGCCGCAGCCAGGCTCCACGACACGCCGTCAAGCTCGCGCGGGCCGCCGCCCTCGGGAGCCACTCCCGGTGCGGCCTCGGGCTCAGGCTCGGCGGCTGTGCCGCTGCCTCCCGCCAGCACCGCATCGTCTCGTCGTCACGGCATTTCTCGTCGACGCCGGCGACGCGGCTCCGCGACTTCTTCCCCGCCAAGGACACGCCTCACATCCAGAGGACGGCGCCCGCCTGGCCGCACCATGGCTACACCATGGAGGAGATGACGTCCGTCGTGCCCTCCCACCGCCAGCCGCGGACGTTTGGCGACTGGGCGGCGTGGAAGATTGTGCGCCTTGCGCGCTTCTGGATGGACAAGGCGACGCGCATGGATCGCGCGCAGCAGGTTGACAAGAGGCACCCGACGACGGCCGTCGTGGCCGACAAGCCGCTCACCGAAGCTCAATGGGTAGGCCACCTTCTAACCCCGCCCCGAGACGTGCATCACGGCCAACGCTTCGCAGCTCATCCGCTTCGTCTTCCTCGAGAGCATCGCCGGCGTCCCCGGCATGGTGGGCGGCATGCTCCGCCACCTCAACAGCCTGCGCCGCATGAAGCGCGACAACGGCTGGATCGAGACGCTGCTCGAGGAGAGCTACAACGAGCGCATGCACCTCCTGACCTTTATGAAGATGTGCGAGCCGGGCTGGTTCATGAAGCTCATGATAATCGGCGCCCAGGGCGTCTTCTTCAACAGCCTGTTCGTCGCCTACCTGCTCCAGCCCAAGGTCGTCCACCGCTTCGTCGCCTACCTCGAGGAGGAGGCGGTCCACACGTACACGCGGGCCATTCACGAGATGGACGAGGGACACCTGCCCAAGTGGACGGATCCCAAGTTTCGGATCCCGGACATTGCCATCGGGGTGAGTACGCGTAACTCTGGGCCGCCAGGCGCGCACGTGTGAGGGTCGTGAGGGTAGACGCCACGCTGACTCTCGCGCAGTACTGGAACATGCCCGAGGGCAACCGCGCCATGAAGGACCTCATCCTCTACATCCGAGCCGACGAGGCCGGCCACCGCGGCGTCAACCACACGTTCGGAAACCTCAACCAGAGGGAGGACCCAAACCCGTTTGTGAGCACCTTCAAGGACCGCGACGTGCCCAAGCCTAGCCTCAAGCCCGCGGGCTACGAGCGGTCCGACGTCATCTAGTCGACGGTCAACGGGACGCGACTGTTGGCGGCAGCAGACGCGAGTTTATCGTCTGTACGATGCAAGTTCTGGGAGTTGGGGCGATTTCGAGGGGGCATTGGTTTCGCGGGAATTCTCAGCTCCATTTCGGACAGAGACGAAGCGAGCTCAAGCGAGCTCTGCCGCGCGGCAAGGGGGGTCACCAAGTAGAGGACCGGTAAATGACGCACGCTTCATCTCTACCTGACGTGGCATGCATTGCATTCCTGCCCGAGGGGTGAAAGTCGCGAAAAAGTCGCATCCGAACTGCTGAAGCCACTGATGGCGTGGCGCACCCCGATACGGCATGGTCAGACGCCAGCAGGAAGATGAAGAGCTGTTTTTAGAACGGCGTCAGCTGTCTTACGCGTCCCCGTGCGATGGTGATGGGGTTGCCGGTTGCGGGAGCCGCAGCTAAGCTTTTTGCCATGGTTATAGTTCAAGGTTCAAGCCAGTCCCTACGCGTACGCGCCTCGGGAGTCTGCCGAGTGGAGGTGCAGCGTCACGTCAAACCTAAGCTCCCATTGCCTCGCATTCCATCTCATCCCGGCGCGTCGCCCTGCCGGCGGCGGTCTCGACAGCGCTACGGCTCCTCCGGTGGGTCCCTGAGCGCATGCAGCACGGCGCGAGCGGACGGAGGCGGTCGGCATTGCCCGTCGTCGCATTGCCCGTCGTCGCATGGCCCGTCGTCGCATTGCCCGTCGTCGCATGGCCCGTCGTCGCGTTGCCCGTCGTCGGAATGCGCGATGCATGGCGTGAGTCGGGTCCTGCTGCAGCCGGAAGACGACGGCGACGGCGAATCAGCGGCGGCGACACGACCGCGGCGCGGGAGCTGAGACGCCGTGCGACGGGCAGCCATGCCGGGTGCAATATCGACCTCGCTGCGGCGCGAGAGACTGCCGCCGACGTGGGCGCACACGAGTAAGCTTACCCCCATGCGGCCCGTCTGCAGACGGACGAGTCGTGGAACCGACGCTTGGAACCGACGCTTGGAACCGACGCTTGGAACGACCCCTTGGAACGACCCCTTGGCAGGCCAGCCGGGAGCGCACGAGTAAGTGCAGCGCCGAGTCGCACGCGTGCGGCGACCGAGATTCATCGACGCCAGCACCAGGCAAGACGGCGCCCGCTTCGCGTGCCGCCTCCGCCCGAGGCCATCTGCCGCCCGTCGCGAGCAGCAAAAGGACCGGCGGCGGCGTCGTCATCGCCTGTCTGTCCGACGCCGCGCCCCCCGTTTGGCTCCCGTCCGTGGCCTCTGTCCGGTCCCGCCCGCCCCGTCTCACCATGGCACGTTGGTCTGTTGGGCTGCGCGAGCGCGTTCTGGAGCCCCCGGGCCCTGGTCTGGAGCCCCCGGGCCCTGCGCGCGCGTCTCCGTGCGCTCCACCGCCCCTCGGCCGCTCCGATTGAACGGTTGGCGGTTAGGCGCCATTGGACGCCGCCGCGACTACTGCGCCCCCGTCGGCGGGTGACATGCGCCCGCGCCTCGCGCCCGCGCCGCGCCCAGGTACCCCGTGCCGCGGCTCCAAGTACCCGCCTCATCACCCCGACGTTTTCTCCCGAGCCCCGCCAGTCATCGTCCCGCCGGCTCTGCAACCTCGCTCGCGACAGCACATGCCAGCCCTACCTTAACACCACGCCTCCCTCCCCCCGACGTTAATCTGCGCAAGTCCACACACACCTCGTCTTGCCCCCGAGACCTCGAAGCACACAGGCCTTCCGCGCGGCCAGCTCTTTGATAGGGCGCCTGCCGCGGTACGTTGCATCACCTGTCCTGGTGCACAGCCCCCTCGACAACCCCCCTTGGCTGCCCTGCGAAGTCTGCCTCGCGATCCTCGCCGCGACGGCTCCAGCGTCATGGATCAACAGGCCCACCGCGGCCGGTCGCCGTCCCCGTCGCCCGGCCAGGCCCAGCGCCGGCGGCGGCAGCAGCAGCAGCTTGATATAAACCAACCGTCGCACTCGCCGTCCTCGGCCGCCTACGGGACGGACATGTCATCCGTTGGACTTGGCCTCGGCTTGGAGCAGCACCAGCACCAGCGACACCGGCAGCAGTCCTTCGCCGGAGCCGCAGATACAGCCTTCGACTCCCTCGACGCCGCCGCCGACTTCCTCAACCCGCCGCGGCGCCCGCAGCAGGCCTACGCCCAGCCCAGCCTCTCCGACCCGGCCGTCTTCGACCCCGGCGCCTCCTTCGGCCAGCAGCCGCCCTCCGGCCCGGCCGCCGACGCCGCCGCCGCCTTGTCCTTCGATTCGCGGTCGCGGCCGACGGCGTACCTGTCCCCGAACCTCGACGACGGCGACTTTTCCCTCTTCCCCTCGGGAGGCCAGGGTGACCGCTTCAACGCCCCGCTCTTCGACCCTTCGAGCCTCGCTCCCAACGACCTACATAGCATTGCCTCGTCCCAATCGCACCACTCGCCGACGCCGCCAAGCTTGCTTCAGCCCGACGGTCACCAGCCGACTTCTGCCCAGCACTCGCCCTCGTTCAGCCAGCATCAGTTCTCTTCACCCCCCGGAGGCCGCTCTAGGAACGTCTCCCTCGGGCCGGAAGCCGCCCTTCTCCCCGGCCAGATAGGCGACTGGACCCAGCCCCAGTTCCGGGGACATCGCCGCAGTCCCTCCGAGTTCTCCGACGTTTCATCCGTCTCTCCGTCTCCCAACCTCGTCGGTTCCGACACGTTCGACGACCGCAGTGGTCACTCGCCGCTGCAGAGAGCGTCGGACGGCAGCCTCTATCAAGAGGTCCTCGGCATCGGAGCGTTCAGCATCGCCGACAGCAGCCAAGGCCACCACGGCAGAAGTCCTTCTCTCAGCCCAGCCATCAGCCCCCGCATCGACCCGCAGCAGTTGCCCGAGATGCACCAAGCGAACTTTGGTCTGGTGGCACCTCCCGGCGCTGTCTACGGACCTTTTTCACGTATCCATCCCAGCAACGACACGTTCCCCTGCCTGCAGCTCCCTGGCGGAGGCGACATGTCGCAAATGGCCCCTCCCGCCATCAACATCGACTTCGCACCGAACAACGCGAAACCGGCCGCCTTTGAGTCGTCGAAGGAGCAGATGGACCAAGACTCCCTGACACCACCAGACCGGGGTATGCCGCTGCGACCTGGCTCGTTTCTGCCCCGGGCGATTAGACTAACAGGTTCTCAGGCCGAGCAAAGTCTCGTCCCCGTTCGGTTACCGATCCGTTTCATCCCGGCGGCGCCGGCGTCGGCAGGCCGAGCAATCCCAGCAGCCTTTCGCCCGCGGCCGGCTCCGACGTTGCTGCGCGATCAGAGTCGTCCCGCTCACCGTCGCCCCTGGACTCATCTCCGCGGGGGAGACGGCAGTCTACGTCGGCCGTCCCGAACAACGTCATCGCCCTGCGGCTGGCGGACCCCGAATATCAAAACAGCCAGGACGCCGGAGCCTCCAAGCGGGTGCAGAAGCACCCCGCGACGTTCCAATGCACGCTGTGCCCCAAGCGATTTACGAGAGCGTACAACCTGCGCTCTCATCTACGGACGCACACGGACGAGCGGCCCTTCGTTTGCACGGTTTGCGCCAAGGCTTTCGCCCGGCAGCACGACCGGAAACGGCATGAAAGCCTGCACTCTGGCGAGAAGAAATTCGTTTGCAAAGGCGATCTCAAGGCGGGCGGCCAGTGGGGTTGCGGCCGACGCTTTGCTCGTGCCGATGCCCTCGGTCGTCATTTCCGATCCGAGGCCGGCCGCATCTGCATCAAGCCCCTCTTGGACGAGGAGATGATAGAGCGGCAGCGTTCGTGGCAGGAGCAGCGCATGCGGCAGAACATGGCCCAGAATATGGCTCCTCAGCCCATGACCATGGACCCAGCGCCGGGGTACCCCACGGACACGGGCGGCGGCTACGCGCTGCCTGCTGCGCTGCTGGCACAGTATCCTGCTTTGGCTCAGATGAACTGGTCCCAGCATGACGCGGCCGGTGCCGTGGACGATGACATGAGCGGCCGATCTTCGTTCGATGCCAGTGACTACGACGAAGGCGACGACGGCGGGTACGTGAGCGGCCCCGGCGCGGGATACGGAAACGGGGGCATGGGTCAGAACTTTGGCGACATGGAATACGCCAGTGACTTTGCCGGCCGCTGAGGCATGGCGGCGGGGACATTTTGGCTACTCGGCTTAACATTCGTGTCTGTTGTTATTTTATGTTCCTTTCTGAACAATCTCCTGCCGCTGGCGCCAGCACTAGGTTGACAGGGGCTGACAGGGTCAGGCTCTTGCAAGCCGGGACAATCGGTTGGGAACAACTTGTTTTGCGAGGTTGACGCGGTTGGTTCATCGGTTAGGTTTCGTTGGGCAATCCCGGCAGGATGAAAACGGGGGATAGACTACGAGTTTGCGGGCTAGAGATACCAAGCCTTCACACAAGAGGGCCTTGAATCTGATTTTGATCTGATCAAGATCAACCCCAGCCACGCACGCCGTCACACGGCCTCGCTCGCGGAATTGCTCGGTCCGGAAACAACCGAACTCGGAGACGGACATTGCGACCCGGGGAGGGCCTAGTTTGGACGCCTGGCCAGCCCTATGGAGAATCTCGCGCCAAGCTCTGCGGAGCCCCAAGCCATATTGCCCGGTAGTGGAGATGAAGTTGGCAGTCCCGGCCGCCCATCCGGGTGACGACGCGTGTAGGGAGCACGAGCACGGCTGTGGGAAAGTGACGCAGAGAGCCGGGGTGGCCGGGGAGCTGTATGGATGCCCCCCACCGCACGGCGCACCGGGGCAGCCGGATGGGCGTGAGGACGAAGTGGGAGGACAATGCGGACAGCGATGGAGGAGGGGGGGTGTTGGTTCGGGTGACGACCGGTCCTCAGAGTCCTCAGAGGCCGCACGGTACGGGCTGAGACGGTGCCGCTCCGTCACTCCGAACCGAGGCACCCGATCGGGAGACGGGAGCAAGGGACGGTGGTCCGAGCTGACTCGCCCAGGCTGCGATTCGAGTCTTGGGTGTCTACGATGAAGTCTGCCAGAGCGGCGGCCATGGTGATGTACAGACCCAATTAGTCGATATTGCTCCGAGACAAGGTTCAAGAGGAGTCGCTCCGTCCGACGAAAAACGACAAGGCTCGTAGGGCCGAGTGCCGGGGCATCCCTCATGCGAGAACGCAACCTCAGGCCGGGGATCCACGGGCGATGGAGGCGAAGCCGCAGAGCATCAAGTGCCGTGGCGCTCGCGGTGTGGCCGCGCGCAGTGGAGATTGGCCGTCGCCGGGCCGTGGGCGGGGCGGAGACGCGGCGCCGGGCCGAGTGCTGCTCCGGGGCGGAGGGCCGCAGCGTTGGCCGCAGCGTCGGCCGCCGTTGTCCGATGCCCCTCCTCCCCTGCTGGCGCGAGGAGGGGTCGAGACAGATGGAGCTCGTCTTGGAAAGGCGGCACTGCTACCTGGTACGCATGGTGACGGCATCGGCCCGCGGACCCTGCAGTTGTGACGCTGGCCTGGCCCGCATGGGTGTGCCGTGCTCCGCAGGGCGCATTCGCCCCGGGGCCCCCCCTCACGGCATGCGGCGAGACGCTCGCAGAGGGATACCCACCTGATGCGGGCGATTTCTCGGCGCAGGTTGTCACTCGAGACGTCGCGTGCCGCACGGCGCCCATGGCAGCGGCGCGGGCGTGATTGGCGTCCAGCTGGGCGGGTCGCGGCCGTGCGATGGCAACGGACAGACAAGACGGCAACTGGGAACGCCGGCGGCAGGCAACGTGGCAACGTGGCAACATGGGGCGGACGACGGCGCTGGCAGAAGCGAAAAGAAGACGACGGACATGCAACGGCAGGAGGGGGCGAGAAAAGCGGCGGGCCTCGCCAGGCTGCCGGAGCAGCTCGACGAGGCGGTGAGCAACGGCGGCGGCTGGTTGGTGGAAGCGCCGACGACCCATGGCGGGTTTAGTTCCCGCTGGCAGGCCATGTATCGACTGACACCTGGGCGCCGGAGCGCCTGGTGCGGCAGGTAAGACAGCGGGCGGGAGTGTCTCGGCCTGCAAAACGCATCGTGCCAGGCGCAGCGTCGTCCGGGCGCGGGCGTCGTGATGGCTCGCCGCATCGCCCGTCCCGCCGCGCATCGCCCGTCCCGCCGCGCACCGCGAGCATCTGCCGTCTTGCCCGGCGAGGCGCTCGCTGGCGGCTGCCGCGGCCCGCACCGCCGTGTCGTGCGTGTCGTGCGTGTGTGTAAGTCGGCCACTCTCCCCGAGCCCCCCGCGCAGAGGCTCGACGACGGAGGATGCGCCGCCGGTCACGGGGCGCGCGCGTCAGATGCCCTCGATCCGTCCGTGGCCGCGCTGTCGCTCCGCCCGCACGGGTCTGGTGACGGAGGCCAATGGGTCATGCGGCGCCCCGCCCTGCCCACCCAGCCATTTTCCCGCCCGCTCCTCCATACCTGCTCCGCCTGCTTCGCCCGAGCGCTCGTGCTCGCCGCTCGCCTGCGGCTTCGGCACAGGGCGATGAATGCCATCTCCGCCCGCCCGCTCCCGTGTCCCCTCTTGTTCATGCCGCCAGCGTCTCCCGTTTGCCTGCTCGTGGTGTGATTCGCGCCCTGAGGGATCCCCCTTGGTGCGGCTTTGATGCATTCGCCTCCTGTCGGACCATCCAACCCAGGGCGCCCGCTCCATTGGCTCCCTCGTGTGCTCTCTGGCCCGTCGCCGACCGCCTTGGCCGAACGACCCCTATACGGCTGGTCTGCTTAACCCTCCTCCGCCTCGGCTCGCCGAGGACGGGTTTGCGCCATACACACTCGCACATGCTCTCGCGTATAGGCGGCGGTTGTGTGTGATTTCTGCAGCCCTTTGCCACGGCCGGCTTCCTCTCCTGCGCCGTCGCCGACGCCTCACCCTCACCTCGCCTCGCCCTCACCTCGCCTCACCCTCGCCCTCGCCCTCGCCCTCACCTCGCCTCTCGCTTCCGAGCTCCGCGCCGTCGAGGCGGCCCAGGACCAGAGCGCAGCGCGCGCCCGCGACGCCACGCCCGCCGCGGCTGGAGCCAAGCAGGCCCTACCCGCCAGGAGGCAGACCGTGGTGGCACAACGGCAGAGGCACGCACCATCGATCGGATCGACCTCCTCCCCTGGTCTGCGTTATCTTATCCAACCCAGGCAAGCTCTGATACTAGCTCGTTCTTCCCGCTCCCTGCCCTGCCCTGCCCGCGCCCTCGACTCTGGACTTGGGCTTTTTCGCCTTGTCCTTGCTGCTATCCGTTCACCAGCAAGCGACCCATCTCTCTCTGCGCAACTCCATCGCACGCGCCCTTCCCCGAATTCGCTCAACGCCCGTCTGCTCACGGCATCGCGGCCTGAACCCCCTGGCTCGACACGGCGCCCGCGACTCGCGTCTCCTCCATCCGACCCACGACTACACGATTGCGCTCCCTCCCTCGGCTCCAGAGCCCCGAACCAGCAGCTTCCATGATTGTGACGTCGTCGGCCTGCGTCCACACGAGCTCCAACTTCCACGATGGCTGCGGCCGAGGTTATGGCGTTCACCGCGACCTGGGCCGGAAGCGGTCCCGGCTGCCCAGAAATCCGCTCCTCGATGACTGGGTGGGATGAGCCTTCGCTGCGGGCTCGGTTGAGCCTCATCTCACTCGCATGGGTCATGGATAGACGAAATGCGCAGGTATGTGCCGACCCTGCATGCTCCCTTTGCATGGCTCACGTCAGGCGCACTGGCAATCCGCTTGCATGCCGACAACGCCACCTCTTGGACCTTGAACTCAAACCGCCGCCGCGCTCTGTAGGGCTTCAGCGGCCCGTCGGGTGCGAGGCGGGGCCAAGCTCGCGTCATGCTGTTGACGAATTGGCCCTGGTTTTCTAACATCATCATCGGATAGACCTTCGCGCCTGCGACGTCGCCTCCATCGCGAGCCGGCCAGCCCCTGTGGATTCCGGACTGCTCCCCGAGATGGTCACGCCGTCTACCAGCCGCCTACGACATGTCGCACGATTGCGACCAAGTTGCAGATCCCACCGAGACCGATGCGTCTGCACGCCGGCGATTGCCAGGCTCCTCTGACCATTTCGCTCTGCCGGCGTCTACTGCATCCCGGCGAGAGCGCTCTCGTTCCGGGAGCGACCTGTTTCGGGACCCGGCCCTTGATGCTTCGGTAGACTGGAGCTCCTTGGAAGGCATTATCAACGTTGGCGGCAAGAAGAAGAAGAAGAGTGCTCCTGCTTCAAACAAGTGGTTAGATGATGACAACGGAGAGAAGAAGGAGGGTGACGATGCCAATGGCGACGGCGGAGACAAGGGCGCCGGCGGTGGCGGTGGCGACGCGGGCGATGGTGGGAACGCCGGAGCCGGCGATGCCGATGGCGCCGGCGATGCCGGTGGCGACGGCGACGGGGACAAGGACAAGGACAACGGCAAGGACGCAGCGGATGATCTGGATCCGGACGATGACTGGTCAACCTTCGGAGCCGCCAAGGCTAAGAAGAAGAAGGGCAAGAAAGCCGCTGTCGATCCAGAGCCGGACGCGGCGCCGACCATACCCGCCGCTGATTTCGGCGGCGATGCATTCCACGAGATCAAACTGGGCGACGATCCGGGCAAGATTGACATCAATTTTGGCGCGTCGGATTCCAAACATTCCTTTGGAAGCTGGGGCACGAAATGGAACACTGGCGGCAACACTTGGGACTGGTCCGGTGGCAACGGCGCCGACGGCAATGCCGATGCCGGTGCTGATGCTAGTGACAAAAAGGACGAGGTCGACTCGAACCCTTGGAGCATGAACCGTGCGAAGCCCAAGAAGAAGAATAAAGCCACCTTCACCTTCGATGCCCTAGGCGAGGTTGAGGGGAACACCCCAGAATCCAGCACTGAGGCCAAGGAGGACGATTTCGGCATCGTCGTTGCCCCCAAAAAGGACAAGAAGAAGAAGAGCAGCACCTGGGGTACAGATACCGCAGAGGAGACCAAGGACCCGGTTGCCGATACCCAGGATGCCGCCGCCGACCCTTGGGGCTGGAGCTCGACTTTCAAGAAGAAGGGCAAGAAGAATGATCCTGAGCTCAAGCCTGAGCCTGAATCCTTCCCAGAGCCTGAGCCCGCCGCTCCGGAAGCACCTCCCGAGGATGACTTCTTTGCTCCTGCTACGACAAAGGCCAAGAAGAAAAAGAAGGGTGCCATGGCCATCGTCGAAGAGCCTGCAGAGCAGCCCAAGCCAGATCCGGAGCCGGAGAAGAAGGAAGAGGCAGACGGTGTCTGGAATACCTGGGGCACTTCGAAGAACAAGAAGAACAGCACCCTTGATGACCCGCCCGCTCCCGATCCTCCGCCTCCTGCCCCAGCCGAACCCGAAGTTAATGATTTCTGGGGGACAGCAGTGACAACCAAGAAAGGCAAGAAGAGCAAGATCAAGGTCACCGAACCCGAGCCGGTGCCAATTCCGGAACCTGCTCCAGAACCGCCGAAAGACCCGGAGCCTGAACCGGGGAAGAAGGACGATAACGTCTGGGGGCTCCCCGCCAAGGGCAGCAAGAAGAAGAAGAAGAAGGCGGCCTCGATCTGGGATGAACCGGAACCGGCGTTGGAGCCTGAAGCTGCTGCCCCTGAACCTCCGCCAGAAGAGCCAGTCAAGGAAAAGGAAGAATCGGACAACTGCTGGGGAACCGTTACGACGGGTAAGAAGAACAAGGTAAAGAAGGGCAAAGATCCGGACCCGGAGCCTGAACCTGTCGAGCCTCCACCTCCGCCCGAGCCTGAGAAGGAGCCTGAAAGGGAACCTGAAAAGGAGCCTGAAAAGAAGGAGGATGACCTCTTCGGCAGCTTTACGACATCCAGGAAAGACAAGAAGAAGAAGAAGAAGGCCGTTGTCGAAGAGGTGCCCCCGCCACCACCGCCGGAACCGGAGCCAGAACCTGTCCCTGACCCGCCCGCAGCGGGACCTGAACCCGAGAAGAAGGAAGACGAGGATTCCTGGGGCAACCTCGGAACAAAAAAGGACAAGAAGAAGAAGAAAGGCGGAGAAGTCAAGGAGAAGGAGGAGCCGCCCCCACCCGAACCTCCCATTGAAGCAAGCAAACCAGCCGATGACACCTGCGATATCTGGGGCGGGGGCGTCAAGAAGGACAAGAAGAAGAAGGCCTCCCTCTTCACTGACCTGGGCGACAATGCAAAAGAGGACAAGGTCAAGCCTGTCAAGGAGGACAAGGAGGATGCAGATGATATCTGGGCCAGTCTCTCGGCGCCCAAGAAAGACAAGAAGAAAAAGAAGATCTCCGTCTTCGGTGACCCGCCCGTCGAGGAGCCCGAGACCAAGTCAGAGGAAGCCGAGGATAACGTCTGGGATACCTGGGGTTCCGCTGGCAAGAAGGACAAGAAGAAGAAGAAAGACGCCGACCTGATCGCTCTCGGCGAGCAAGAAGACAAGAAATCCACAGAGGAGGCCCCCAAGGACTCCGTCGAGACTACCGGCGGCGGCGATTTCCTCGGCTCTTGGGGAACCAGCAAAATGGACAAGAAGAAGAAAGGGACGGCCGACTCCTGGAAACCGGACAGCATCGAAGAACCCGCCGACGACCTTTGGGGCACGATCACCAAGACGAAGGACAAGTCCAAGAACGAACCTGTGGAAATTCTGGATGAGACTACCGGTGAGACAGTCCAACCCGATGCTGTAGAGGAGACCAAGGACAGCAAGGTCGATGACGACGATTGTGCTTGGGCTTCGACCTCGAAGAAGAAGTCCAAATCTCGCAAAGATACCTTGGCTGATCCACCCCCCCCCGCCCCCAC
>NRSZ01000231.1:7355-24790 GCA_002901185.1 Tolypocladium capitatum
TTGCTGCTGTTGCTGCTGCTGCTGTTGGTTCTGCCAGCAACAAGAAGCAAACAGACCCATACGCCAATCCCCCCCCTGCAGCACGTCCCCATGGGCCGTGGCCACACGCAGCACCGCCATACGAGAATACCCAAAGCGGTCTTTGTTGGTCGCACAAGCTGTACGAGTACTCGTATGTCGTGCACTGGCCTGCTATTGCGGACCGCTTGCGCTCGCCCGTCAATCAGCGCTCGGTGAAGCTGCAGACGACGCGCAAACAACTCGCCCTTCTTGATGGAGCCACTCCCACCCGTCCGCGCCGTTGAGCCCGGCCTGGGTGAGAAGTCCTCGCACTCGTGTCTCTACGCGGCGCCGCATGCGGCTTAACCTCTTTGGCCGGTGCTCTTGTCGGAGGCATCGTCGGTGTCCCAGAGCAGGTTCGTGCCGTCTTGTGGCCAAGCGGCTGGACGACTCGATCTGGCTGCAAATCCCCCTTTTCCGTGCCCCGTCTCTCTCTGCACTCCCAGATGCAAAGCACAGTATCGTACTCGGCGACGGGCAATCTCCTCATTGGCTGCCCTGAATTGCCTTGGCGGCATCATCTGGGCCTGTCCATGTCAGGGCCAACGGCTTCCCAAACGACGGCGCCGATTCAATGCTCCCTTCGGGACGTTGCGTGCGCGATTCCATGCAACGGGACGCGATTACGACAGGCCCCTAGCTCTGCGGCTGTGCTGTGTACCTACGCGCGGTTGGCTGCTAAGCACTCAGAAAAACGTCGCATTGTCTAGGTTCACCCCGTGGATGGCCAGGCCATGACGCGATGCCAATGCTGTCCTCCCCATCACCACCACAGTCAAACCGGTCTTGCAGAAACGCTGGCTCTGATGGTTGAATGGCATGGCGGTGGCATCGGCATGCTGCTTTGTGCCACTCCAACCTTCGCTGGCACCATCACCCTCGGTCCCTTTGCCGTACACCTTGAGCTGCAAGAGCATCAACACGAGGCACCTTGGTGAACCATGCAAGAGAAACGCTCCTTCTGAAAGTCCCCCGGTCGCTGGATCAAGGACATGTCTCCTCTGAGTGCTCCTCGACCTTTGCCACGTGCCGCCGTCACAATGGCTTGGCGGAGAGGCGGGACCCCAGGTATTGATTCAAATGCTTGCTTCTTCGCACCGACCAAGCCATGCCCGTGCTTCCTGGTCCCATGCCCTGTTGCCGGCTGTCATTCCTTCAACCCCGCCACCCTCCATATTGTCTGATCTCATCCAGAGTCAATGCGTGGTCATCTCGATTGCCTTTCACGGCGACTCACTCCAACGTACAACACCATCTTACTGACACTGAGCGTTATTCAACGAGCCAGGCCTTGCATGATCGCTTCGTTGGCGTAAATTTCTGCTGGATTTGACTGTACAGCTCCGTGTCCGCAGCACGGGTCAAGAAAACAAGCCCTGGGAGCAAAAACGCCGTCTCCCCGAGGTGCCTTGGCAATGCTAGCCCTGTTTTTCCTTTGACCAACAGTCTTCACCATTCCATGTAAGCCTTTATACGTCAAAGGAAACCTTCGCAATGAAGCGTCGCGGCGGCTTGTCCTGGGGTTTCCTCACCCTGTTGGCGGCGGCATCTGTTGCCCAGTTTAGCAATTGGGTACCTCATCAGATCAACACAACTATTTGTTACTGGGGACAGCCTCGAGGTAAGGCTTCCACGTGCTCGACTCAAGGTGCTTGTGTGGTGGGGGCTTGCGTTTGACTGACTGCGCTCCTCAGCGGCTTTGATTCGAGATATCGTCTATCTCGATGGCGGCACCATCTGGTGGTCGCCTGGCCTCGACTCCGGGGTGTTTGGAACAGTGGTAAACCCAGGTTCGTGTAAATCACCGCAGCCGTGGGGGCGTTCGAGCTGACTCGCCGTAGGAAATTACCAAGGGCGTATCCTCACCTACAACCTGAGCGAACCCTTCTCACCTGATACCAATGTCACAGGCATACTGCTGAAGAACGAAATTTCCAAAGCCATAGGGGGCGCAGCAAACGACTTCAGCTCACAGCCAAACTACTACGATGGGGCCATGCTCGCCAACGATGCCGAATTCTACCTGTACGGCGGCGCGGCATTTAGGAACGATAAGCTGTACGACCAGCCCGCTGCGAACGCGGCGCTGAAATATCAGGCATATCTGTATGGGGTAGACAAGCCTCTGTGGCAACGGGGCTTTCTTGACACCCGTCTCAGCGATCAAGTCACTCGCTACATCGCCTACGGCGCCGCTGTCAACGCGCCCTCGGAGAACAAAGCATGGTACTTTTCCGGGCTGACTTCACCCACCCGTGGGCCCATCATATTCAATACCGGCCTGAACGATTCTGCCAGGGCGGTCAACATCTCAAACAGCCTCATCAGCCTAGACATGAGCACGCAACTCGGCGAGAAATGGAACAATATCACGTTGCCCAGCTATATCAAAGGGCGATCGAACGCGGAAGTTGTTTGGGTCCCAGTCGGCAAACAAGGGATTCTCGTGGTGCTTGGTGGTGTAACATACCCCGAGTGGGCTACCGTCTCCCACAAGTCGGTAGACCCGGGTGCAAGTGTGAGTGTGGTAACAGTGCTCCAGACTCCGGATGGGCTCTCTAACGGGCCAAAAAGGAAAAGGACAGCCCGGAGTTTATGCGCTCCATCGACATCTACGACATCGCCGGCAACATATGGTACAAGCAGCCGACAAAGGACGCGCCGGGGACACGGAGCAGGGGCTGCGCAGTCGTTGCTGCTGCTGCGGACCGCTCGAGTTTCAACATTTACTATTACGGCGGCTTTGACGGGATTCATCCGACAAACGACTTTTACGATGATGTCTGGGTTCTCTCGCTGCCCTCGTTTACGTGGACCCAGATCAACAATGGCACTGCGATTCACGGGCGAGCGGGCCATAAATGTTTCCAGCCATATCCGGATCAGATGATGGTCTTTGGCGGTTATACTCCCCAGGCGGGCGACGTACCCTCGTGCTTGGACAAGGGGCCTGTCGTGATCTTCAACATCACTAGCGGCGAGTGGATGGACTCCTACGATCCGACAAAGTACGGCACGTATGGTGTTCATGAGAAAGTACGAGCAGCAATAGGAGGCGATGCCTCTGGCAGTGCAACGGTTACCGAGCCGGTTCCTTCCGGGTGGGCAACCAGCGGCCTCGGCGACGTCTTCGCTCAAAAGTACGATACCAACAAGATCAAAACATACTGGCCGTATGGCACTGCGCCCGCGACGGGGCGGCCGGTCCCCCCAATGGGCAATGATGGCAGCGACGGCAGAAGACATATCATCATCCCCGCCGTGGTCGTTCCCATCGTCTTCCTCGTCGGAGTCGGCATCATTGCCTGGCGCTGCCTCTTGAACCGAAGGAAGCCTGCCGGTAGCGTTTCCGAGGATTCCGGCTCGGACGAGGCTGTGGTGCGCATCCGATCGTGGGTTAAGGGTCAGCATCCCGAGAAGACAATTACCGTAACGAGTACGGATGCCGTGTCTCCGAAACCAGAGGTTGGAAAGACACCATCTGTGACGCCCATGTCGCCCGAAACAGAGCGTTATGTTCACCATGAGATGGAGGACACGCAAGTTGTGGAACTGGGCGGCAAGTCTAGCACATTCACCGATACATGGAGGGTACGTTGCTAATGAATAATTGCAGACACGTCTCCGCTTGCCGAGCTGCACGACACCGACCTCTCTCCCATCGAGGTGATCCAGAAGCACTCCATCTTCTCCCGTAACAAGACCCGTTCCCCCAGCGATCCCTCACATGGTTCATTTTCCTTCGACGACAACACAAGCTTCGTCTCCCGAACCTCTGGCGCAGCAAACAGCGCCCGCATCGACTCGCCGCTCCTCGGATACTCATCTCCGCTCCTTGGCTTCTCCAGGCCTGTCGTTTACGACCCGGGGCTTCGAGAGCACATGCAGACCATGCACGAAGGCCATGAACATGTGAACACTTGTGCTCCTGCTCCTATCTCGCCGCTAACGGCCGGCGAGGTAACCGCGGACGACTGTATATCAGCGGGAGAGGTGGCTATTTCGGCGAAAGAGAGCATGTTTTATGGAAATGATGAGGATATAAGTAGATTGAAGTAGGAGCTGGCAATGCTTTAGGATTCGGGTTTCTTCTTGTTGTATCATTTTTATGTACATGCCCATGATCCAAATAGACTCCCTCGTACACCCCATGGCCTCGCTCCACGGGTTGTTAGACCTCGACAATCTCATCATCCTCGTCTCCCTCCATCTCCCGCACCCGCACGTTCGCATTCGCGTCCGGATCCTCCTCGTCCCGCATCAAGACCTGCACTAGCCGCTCGCACGCCTCCCGCACCGCTTCGTCGTCCACCCGAAGATGCGTCTCGCGCACGATGGGGTACACCCTCACCTCGCGCATCATCTCGCGGCCCTCCCGCGTGGTAGTCAGCAGCGTGAGCGTCTCGATGTGGGTCTGGATGACGGTGCTGTCCGGGTCGCGCCGCTTGTCTGGCGGGAGGAGCTGCAGGTCGGGCAGCATGGCCATGGCGTCGTCGGCCTCGTACTCCTCGCTGCCGGTGACGGGCAGCAGGACATAGGGCAGAATGTCGATGCCGCCGGCGGACAGGAAGGACGGGTGGGACTTCACGTCGAAGGCGACGTTCTTGATGGTGCTGGCGACGCCCTTCCGGCGCACGTCGGACTTGTGCTCGGTGAAGACCTTGAGCTTAGTCAGGGGGATGACGCCGTCGTAGGGTTGCGGATTCACAAAGTACTGCCGGATCTCAGCGTGCTTGGCCAGGTCGGCGAAGACGTAGGCGAGGTAATCGAAGTCGGCCTTTTCGTTGTACGCGCCGTCCTGGCCCTTGACGAAGAGGTCCATGAGCTGGTTGAGCACGACGTCGTCGGAGCCCAGCGCCTCGGGCGCCTGCTGTTTCCGCTGCAGCACGGACTTGATGCCGTCCCACTTGGCGAGGTTCGCGAGCAGCATGGCCAGCAAGTTGGCATTTGGCTCTTCGGGATTCTGGCAACGGGAGTCAGTTTTGGCTACTTGGGCGAGAGAGTGAGAGGTGTGGGACTCACAACTATATACTGAAACACCAACTCCAAGAACTTTTCGTCTTTTACCAACTCACCGAGCACCTCCGGGTCGCCGGATAAGTTGACCAGCATAGCCAGGACATGTTCGGCTATTTTCTGCGCAAACGGTTGTCAGTTCGTGGCTCGGGGCGCTGGGCTGACATTCCGCGGCTTCCCACTTACAGGGTGGTCCTTGACTAGGAGCTTAAGGTTCTCGATAGGCTTCAGCTCTTCCGCTTTGAAGATTGCCGGCTCGGCTGTTGAGTAGGGTACGAGGCTCTCAGCGGCGGCGAGGCGAATCTGAGGGTTGGGATGAGCGATGAAGCCCACGAGCTGGCGGTCATGGCCGGTCAGCAACCCCTCATGATAGGCGGCATATCACGAATGACTGATTAAGGTACACGTGCCTCTTCGAGTTCTGTCGGCATTTTGGCTCTTGAACGCCCCAATAACCTTTCGTTGAGCCGATGAGTTGGACGTGGCGATGGTGATCTTGGAGGGGCATTTTGGATGGTGGGGGTTCAAACTTCAGGGCCTGAAGTGCCAGCGTCATTAGCAGGGGTCCAGGCTCTGTGGGACAGCACGCACGCCACGGCCTCACTTTGCCAGGAGCTGGCTAAATTGGCATGATTTGAAATCCAAAAAGATGGGCTGAGATTTTGGCTTGTTTAAAATCGTGTTCATTTCTTTATGAGTTGCCGAGGACATGGCTCGTCGGCCCAAGCTCAGCAAGGATGGCACAAGTCCCGACTCTCGAGGCATACATTTTAGGGTTATTTTTTAAACAAGTTCTATGCCCTCGGTCAAATTAACCATCAATTCCGGCTTGCTCTTATATCTGGATACACGAGATACCTTACAATGACGTCGAGGTTGAGGATGAACGTCAGGTCCGAAGGCGGTGAGTTGGATTCGACGCTGCGCTAAACCTAAACTAGAATGAGGGGTGGCAGATCATTAGGACACAAATTTTGATTTTCGGCCCACCGCCGCCGCCAGCCGCCAAGCACAACTCCATCAAGTCCCACCACGATATCTTGAGCCGCCCTTTTGACAGCCCAAGCGGCACAAGATGCCCAAAGCTACGACTCCCACGGCCGGCCGCCCGGCCAGGCGCCATAACCCTCTCGAGGACGACATTGTTGCCACCGGCATCCTGCGGACCAAGCCTGGCAAGAGAAAGGCCAAGGACGTTGAAGATGCCGAGGAGAGCTTCGTCGACTCCAAGGCGTCCAAGAACATCTTGCGGATAGGCCGCGAGCTGGCCGAGGAGGAAAATGCAGAGCGCATAGCCTCCATTTCGGAGCCCATTGTGGACAATTTTGGGTACGACTCGCGGTTCGACGACGCCACCGACCAAGAGGGCAAGACGTACGACGACGGCGACGAGGCATGGGGCGACGAGGAAGAGATGGTGGAGGAGATCGAGGTGGACCCCGAAGACCTTGAGATGTACAAGAAGTTCATGCCCGACGACGAGGACGACTTGTTGAAGCACGGTTGGGATCGCAAGCCCACGGGCGAGGAACAGGGCGACAGCGTCAACCTGGCTGATCTCATTCTGGAGAAGATTGCCGCGCACGAGGCTGCCGAAGCGAGAAAAGAAGCCGGCTTGCCAGTTGACGATTACGAATTGCCCCCCAAGGTCGTCGAGGCTTACACCAAGTGAGTGGCGCCTCACAGCTCACGATACACATGCTTTATGCTGACTTCCGCCAGGATCGGACAAATTCTGTCTCGCTACAAGTCTGGGCCTCTCCCCAAGCCCTTCAAGATCCTCCCCACTATTCCACACTGGGAGGAAATCCTCGAAATCACCAAGCCCGAGAGCTGGACACCCAATGCTTGTTACCAAGCGACGAGGATCTTTGTCTCTCACAAGCCCCTGATCGTCCAGCGGTTCCTGGAGATGGTGATCCTGGAAAGGGTCCGCGAGGACATTTACGAGAACAAGAAGCTCAACGTTCATTTATTCAACTCGCTCAAGAAGGCCCTCTACAAGCCTGCAGCATTTTTCAAGGGTTTCTTGTTCCCACTTGTGGGCAGTGGAACCTGCACTCTCCGCGAGGCTCACATCATCTCGGCGGTCCTGGTTAGGGTATCCGTCCCTGTTCTGCACTCTGCGGCAGCCATCAAGGGCCTTTGTGACATCGCCGCGCAAGAGGCATCGCTGGGCAGCGAGGGCGGTGGTGCGACAAACATCTTCATCAAGGCGTTGCTGGAAAAGAAGTATGCGCTGCCATACCAGGTCATCGACGCGCTGGTGTTCCACTTCCTACGGTTCCGCAGCGTCGACCCGGCGAGCGTTCGGCAAGGAGACGCCATGATGGGTGTATATGCTGAAGGCGACGCCAAGGCCAAACTGCCCGTCATCTGGCATCAGAGCCTGTTGGCATTCGCGCAAAGATACAAGGGAGACGTCACCGAGGATCAGCGCGAGGCGCTGCTTGATCTCTTGCTGAGCCACGGCCACTCTGCCATCGGCCCGGAAGTGCGGCGAGAGTTGCTGGCGGGCCGAGGCCGTGGCGTCCCCCTGGAGCCGCAAGAGATGGCACTGGATGGAGATGACACCATGGCCATCGACTCTTGATTGACAGAACAGTCGCACGGGATGTACGCGAACAATAAGACATACGCATGATGTTTTGAGGGGCCATGTACGGCGTTTGGAGCATTGGGTTGCCGGGCTGTGATCCTTTTGGACACGCAAGGAGCAAGGAGGAGGATGTTCAACTGCTGCACGAGGCAGCGAATGCAAGAGCGTTGCCAGGTCGATACCAATTAGAGCGCCCTTCTTGAGAGGCAGAGAGTTAGAACTCATCCAGGTGTTTGCGCCTGCCAACCTGTGCTCGCGGAGCCAAGCCAAGCTTCGGGTCCTCTGGCAGGCGATATCCAACATCGAAGGCGAAGAGCAACGGGACGAAAGCAGGCGATGGATGGATGGCCCGCCGACTCTCCCATCTCTTACAACCAGAACCGTCACCAACCCGTCGCTGGCCCATTGGCCGTCATCCTACCCGACCTATGAGCACCAACCTAAGCAACGTTTGCATCTCTTTCTGCCGAAGAGAGTGCCAGTGTCTCCGCCCATCCTTTGCCTCCCTCGACCCCAGCACCCTCCCGTTCGGTCCTACGGACGTCATCAAAACCACGCCTCCTCATTCGCTGCCCACGTCGCCGCCCTTCCTGCCGCGGCCGGAAGCCAGCAAAGCGAAGCTGGAGCGACCGCGCCTTGTCAGAAGCGCCATGTCGGACTTGCTGATTCAGAGAACGATGCTTCACGGGAGCCCTGGTGACATCAAGTGGGTGGACAAGGCGCTATAGCTGGCTACCTGTTTACTGATGGCGAGATATTGAGACGAGGGTGCCGTGCTGACAGTTGGAATAGCTACTTCAACCTCCCCTTTCACTCCGCCCCTTTTCACCCCCCCTCCACGCCGCCGTTCTTCTGCCTCACCTTTCCCACGCCTCCCACCACCTCCGACGCGACAAGGTTCAACTGGCGAAAGATGATGGTGGATGACGGCGCGTCGTCGGCATCGGCCCTGGTCGCTCACTCCCTTCGGCACCCGCAAAACAGTGGCCGCGGCGCAAAGTCGACTCTCCCCGGCTCCTCCCCCCCAGCAGAACAAGCAGCACGCCACCCGGCCATGTCTCCGCCGCCCTCATTCGGCATCGACCCGCCTCGGCCGCCTCGCGAAGGACTCGAGTAGGTTTGGTTTCCAGAGGGGTACTGGGCCGAGCGCCCGCTCGTCGAGGGTGGCGTGCTACGCAACAAGAGCAACGCCAGTTCGCGCTTCTGGAAGTGGCGCTCGCGCTCAACAAAGTCGGCGAGCGAGACGGACCGCGATTCGACCCCGCTGCTATCCTCGCCGGCGGCGAACCCTTCTGGCCCGCAACAGCAGGGGCCGACGAGCCCGTTCCTGTCCGAGTCGGCGCACGTACTCTCGCTACAGAACCCGGGCATGGTGCTGCCGAGCGAGTCGAGCGAGAGCCTCGTCATGTCGCCGTGTTCGAGCAAGGCGAAGGATGAGGATGTGGCAGAGGTCCGCTTCCATGAGGCTGTCGTCCAAGCCTCCTCCCTGAAAGCCGTTTCCACCACCGCCTCGCACACCACCGCCTCGCACACCACCGCCAAACGATGGTATATCAAAGTCAAGAAGGACCTCGAATCCAGGCTCAAGCCCAAGAGCCGCAAAGAGGTAGCAGCCCTGCCGAGTACCGCGTCCGCTGGTTGTATCTAACTGCGTGGCCAATGCGGTTGCAGAAACGACGTACCCACGACGTCCGCTTGCCCGTCATCGACGACGTCGACGACGACGACGCCAACGACTCGGCTGATCCCATCATTGACAGAACGCGCAGCTACCTCTGGTCGCAAAACATCAGCAAGAGAGGCACCTGGTTCAAGGACGAACTCGGCACGTCCAAGATCTCTCGCAAGCTGTTTGGCAGGGCGCCGTGGCACCGCAAGAGCTCCGATGGCTTGTTCAGCTCGGTGGCCAGCTCGGTCAGGGAGGTCCTCCAGGGTGGCACGCCGCCCGCCACGCCAATGCTCGTGCGCACTAGCAGTGACTGTACGCTTCGAACCTCCAACTGTTGGTCCAGATGTCTCGTTGACGCCGGTATGCAGTTAACTTCAAGTTGGCAAACAGCCAGTTCCCTGGCGGAGTAAGCAGCCTCGCGTCTCGCGCTCCTCCCCCGTGTGTCCTGATTCTCACAGCCGCCTCAAGGAAGCCGTGCGCGTCAGCACGCCGCCCCTCGACGAAGACACAGCCGACGGCAAGCCGCGCGGCTTCTTCACCTGCACGACGCCGGCCAACAAAGGGCCCGGTAACGACAGCGGCAACGACAGCGGCGACGACAGCGGCAACGTCGACAGCCTCACGCCGCACACGCCGCCCGCCCGCTCCGCCTCCCGCCACGGGTACCGCCGCGGCAGCCGGCCCGCCCCGACCCGCGAGTGGTGGGAGCCCATGCCCCAGCGCACCAAGCGCCGGGAGCCGCCCGTCGCGCCCGGTGACTTCCAGTTCGACCTCCCGGAGCATTTGCCGAGCAGCCCGATGTGTCCTGCGAACGTCCGCCACGCGAGCAGCGGGACGGGCATGTGTGTGTACCATGGGCGGGGGAGTGCCAAAGCGACTCTTGGGGATGGGAGGAGCCGGGGAGAGAGCTCTGGCTCCGGCTCCGGCATGGGTGGGGAGGATGAGGCCAAACGGAAGAATCATAAACTATGACAAGTCAGGGATAGCGCTACACGTTTAATAGGGCATTGATCTAGATGCGATAATAGTCATTTTACACACCGTCGCTTTTCTTTATGCCAAACAAGATGCCTCCTCGTTGTAGATATCACAGAACATCAGGCCCTGCCAGTCCATCTGCGCAACGGGGCCCCCCTTCAGTACAACTATACACCATCTCACGCCCATGATGTCGGAGTGCCGTGTCACGTCTCAAGCGTGAGAAGCACCCCCCTTGTACTCGGTCGGCGCCCTCAACGGATCATAACTCGAGAGCGGCCTGTCGGAACCGCCATACGCAACCCCGACCTCCTCTGTCTTATGCGCCTCGTATCGCCCCGCCCCAGCGTCGTCATCCGTATGGGGGGATGGGGCCCGACGCTGCGCCTCGGCGTCCTCGTCGCCGTGTCCGCCCGCGACGTTCTGGCCGTTGCTCGCCCAGTCGGTCGTCGACGTCAGAGGCACGGAACCGGGGGCATACGGCTTCCGGCGGCGCTTGAAACGGTGCGCGTTGCGCTTGACGCCCTCTCCGTTGATGTGGATGAGGACGAGGACGATGGTCCAGACAAAGGTGATGGTGGGCAAGACCCAGGCCGTCTGCAGGAACTCGTAACATCCCTCGACATTAAACCAGAGTGTAGCGGTGAGGCCCATGCCGAGCGCCAGGAGGGAGATGATGACAAGGCGGATGATTGGCCAGATCCTCAGCGGCCTGGTGCGTGCAACGAGCGACAGGACAACCATGAAAAAGAGGACGCAGCCCGAGGCGACGTAGCCGTATGCAAACTGCGCGGTGTTAGCATCGGATTCGCCTCGCGAACTGCCCACGGTCCGGGAAAGCATACCACCAGTTTGTAGCGTTCCCACGTCTTCTCGTTGACTCGACCTTGGAAGGCCCCTCCCTGGATTTCGTTTCTCGCCGTAGGATTCTTGGCAGTGATTTCGCTTTCGAGGTTGATGCCAAAGTTGGCAAACAGGGCATTGGCCATGGATTGCATGACAACGGTGGATGCCTTGAGGAAAACATCTATGCCCTTGGCATCGTCATCACTGAAGATGCCATTGTCATCCGTCTTGAAGTACTTGGCGAGGTCGGGCCAAAAGCTGTCGGGAATCTGTGTGAAATTGGCGATGGCATCGTTGACAGTGTCAAATGTGCTGGGAATTGTTGGGGGGTAGAGCTTGAAGAATTCGGTGACGGTTTCGTTGAAGCTGTCCTGAACCTCCTTGCTTGTGGAATTAGCGTACACGATGGCGTCTGCTTGGTTCAACCCCATCGTGACGGTGTTGAGCACTTGAACGATCTTGGACCAGATGAGGTACTGTGTAAAGCCCTGCATGAACAAGATGAGGGCGAGGTGGAACGGCAGATGGACGCTCGTCCACACCTGCTGCCGCCAGGCGGGGAGGTAGTAGGAGGACCTCAGCCAGTCAAAGTAAATCAAGAAGATGAAGTAGATGGTCGCAGTAGCGGCCGTTACAAGGCCAATTGTCACAGCGTCTAAGGTACGATGGTCATGGTCAGCCTTGTCACTGGCAGGCGGAGGCGAGCGGCAGGCCACTTACTCCAGGCATCTGGCGTCTTGACAATGGTCACAACTTCCTTTGCGACGTGTACGATGCCATCGCCAAGCATCATGACTGTCAGAAGAGACATGCGCTTCATTAGGTGCGTCTTGGTCAAGCTGAGGACTGGCGAATAGTTGGACAAGAGCACGGTGAGAATGGCCTCGACGCCTGAAATGAAGTACCACGTCATGAAAACCCGGCTTCTCCCATGCTGGAAGCGAAAGGTGATGCCGAGGTAGATGAGCGCAGCGACGACATGGACGGCGGTCTGGATGTAGAGAGGCAGGCGGGCCTTTTGGAACTTTCTGACATGCCATAGCGTGGTCGCGTACTCGATGGATAGGCTGGCACGTGAGATGGCGAGGATAACGGCTGCAGCTGTCAGTTGAACGTAGTCTGGAGGTTGATGATGGCGGATTGTACGCACACATGGCCCTCATGGTTGACCTATGCTGGTCAGTCGGGTCGAATTTCGGGGCCAACACTGCGAAGCCGACCAGCACGCCAAGCTGGATGGCTCTCATGACGCGAGCTTCATTGCTCATCAGTCAAGGGCACCCGCTGGTCTTGAGATGGAAAGCCTCACCGAAGATGCTGTCTGTGACGAAGCGAACGTCGTACAGTGTCACCAGGAACCATGTCAACCACAGCAAGCTTAGGCACGGCAAAGTCAGCAAGAGCATCGACGGCCGGAGGGGCAAGCCCTACCAGAAGTAGCCAACATAGGCCTTGAACCGGGCGTGATTGGTGACTTCTTGGGTCTCGGAGAAGACATTGTAGTTGGCGGCGAAGAAGAGGTCGAAGAAGATTTCCAAGAGGGTTGGCTCCACGTGCTGCGGGCGTAGACGGTCAGCAATATGAAGCAGCCCATCAATGGGGCTGGAGCGACAGACCCGTGCAAATCGGGGGAGGTCATGGTCGTGGTCGCGGCCATGCTTGAGCTCGTGGTTCTCGTCGGGGGCATGAGCCGGGCTGTGGTCCTTGTCGCCGGCGGCAGGGATGACAACGGGGCTCTTGAAGATGCGGAGCTTGTCGGGCAGGTGCAGGTGGTGGTCGTGGACCTGGTCGTGGTCCGCCATGGTGCTGGCTGTTGCGAATTGCGAGCAATCACGTCGTCGTCGCGTCGTCGAGCCACGAGGCACCGCTGGGGCTGGGGGTAGCGACGTCGTGTCAGGGAGCCGGACGACCTCTTATAAACCCAGATGCGTGCGTGCGTGTGCTGGCCCCACCAACGGACCGACCGAGAGGGTCAGTGGCTGCAGTGCCAAATTGGCGATATGACGGTCCGCCAAGATGCCGTACTCGTGCTCTGTGGAACGAGGCAGCTCGATCCTGCCGTCAGCATGTATGTAAGACGGCTTGTCCCGACACGTCGTGCGGGCGGCTTGATGATTGAAGATTCAGCTCCAGCACAGACGACGCTTGAAAGTGCCTGAAAAGGACACCGTCAGGGAACGCCCACCTCGGAGATGGAACCCCCCCCACCGTGGCGTGGAAGGCTCATTAGCAAGCTGACGATGCGGTCTTGGACTCTCGGTATCGGACGTGGCCGTTCCGCTCCGCCGGCAATGCACTCATTGGACTGCCGTGCCAGTGCTGACACATGTGCGAGACGCCAACTCCAACGCCTCTGAGACAGATGTCAACCACGAGACCCACGAGCCGCTGTAAGCACGGCGTCACCCGGCGCCGCTCGGTCGGTGTCTGACGATAGGAAAAGCAGCGGAATCGCCGCGGCGGTGGCCAAGCAGGCTGCTGGCCGGTTCTCGTGCGCGCTGTTTGCCCTCGGCCGCGTGGCTCCGCAAGAGCACCAAGCACGGAGTACTCCGAACGTACTCGTACTTGGTGCTGTCGGAAAGGCTAAAGCAACCCATCGTGGGGCGGTTTGAAGCGATAATTTCGAACGGAGCCACTCGCCAGGGGCTCCCGGGCTCCTTGGCAAGGCTGTGCGCCCGTGGAGGATGGTGGTGTGACGACGATTCGCACGACGGACGCGTGGGGTTCGAGGCCGTGGGGTTCGAGGCCCTGCTCCTTCCCCAAGCAGATGTGCCCCTGGCGAGGAGGGTCCGGCTGCGCCACGGCTAGCGAAATAAGCTCTTTCCCCTGTGGCGCTGTGGCTCAAGCCAGCGTTGTGGCGCAGGGTAGCGTTGTGGCTCGGGCTGGCGCCGTGGCTGGGCTGGCGCCTGGCGCGTCGGACTAAACGCGTGTGGCACGCGCCACGCCGCCGTGCCTTTCCACCATCCATGACCGCCCTGGCTCGACGTCTGGTTACCAAACCGAATCGAACTGACAAGGACAGCGTGGTCTACAACCGCCTGGCGCCCTCTCCTTCCTCTCCCCCGCGCGGGATGGCCATGGACCACGATGCTGCGACGACGCCGCCTACCAACCGAAAACGAACCCTCCCTCAAGCAGGGCCCGAACCAGTCTCGACGCCGGCGTCCATCAAGCGACGCAAGCTTGGCGATGCAGGTGCCGAGTCGCCATCGACCCCAAAGGCATTGAACGCCATCGCCTCGGCAATCTCGGGCGCCTTTGGATACGGCCGCCAGCAGCCGGACCCGGCAGATGGCGACGCCGCTGCCACCCAGGGGCAGAGCCTGAATGGCCACGGACTCGCTCCAGGACCGCAGCCGCAAGCCCCAATCCCCCCCCTGCCCGACCGGCGGCCGTCTATAAAATTGGCAGCGCTTAGAGGGACGAGGTGGGACAGAGGAGACCTCGGTGACGCCAGGATGGCGAAGAAGCCGGCGACGCCGCCGAGACGAGCTCCGGCCAAGTCGTCTCCAGCATCGGGCAAGGGACGCGGTCGAGCACAGAACGGCGAGCTGGATTCACCCTCCAAGGGTCGATCAAGCCCTCTGCTGAACGGCTTCGCCGTCGACGACGGCCGAGAATCGACCGACGAGCCTTGGACACCCACGGGCCGCGGGCTAGCGGTGCGCAAGTCTCTTCTTGCATCTGTCGGCAGGATTCCGCCGCCAAAGGGTATACTCACACCTACAAAGAGAAGGGGTCGCCCGCCGAAAAGCGTCGCCTTCAATCGAGGGCTGGACGGCCAGGTGTACTTGGAGGAGCGCCCGAAAACCCCCAGCGCCAAAAAGCCACGGTCATCCAATGCCAAGAGGGCTGCAGAGGAAGAGGACGACGACGATATTCGGTGCGCCATATGCTCCAAGGCTGACTCCAGGCCGCCAAACCAGATTATCCTGTGCGACAACTGCGATTTCGCCGTTCACCAAGAGTGCTACGAGGTGCCAGAGATTCCGGAAGGGGACTGGCTGTGTAAGTCTTGTGCCCAGGAAGACGTCCTCAAAACGCCGAGCAAACCAACGGATGCCGCCAGCGCCGACGCGGCGGCTGCTGTCGAGGTACCGGATGTCCCCAACTTGAGCCAGCATCTGCGATCATTCCAACGGGTTCTCCTGGATCGGTGCTCGGGCCGACGGCGCATGCGGATATTTGGGCAGGAGGAGGCCTATGAAAAGGCATGGCAGCTTGTAGAGCAGACCGTCGTCGCTGGGGAAGGCAACTCGATGCTCTTGATCGGGCCGAGGGGGTGTGGCAAGACGACGGTAAGACGGCCGAGGACGTTGTGTCCCAATACATTTCTGACGTTGCTCCAGATGGTAGAAAACATCATCCTGGATCTGTCACGGGAGCACCGAAATCTGTTTCACGTGGTCAGGCTGAATGGCTTTATCCATACAGACGACAAGCTCGCGCTCAAGGAGATATGGCGGCAGCTGGGCAAGGAGATGGAGGTGGAGGACGACCTCGTAAACAGGGTGAGTAGCTATTCGGTGCGCCACGCGTCGGGCAGCATGGGGAGTGGTTCTGACGGTTGTCCAGACCAACTACGCGGACACCATGGCGTCTCTTTTGGCGTTGCTCTCGCATCCATCAGAAATCATGGCAACGGACGAGGGCGTGACGTCGCAGTCGGTCATATTCGTCATCGACGAGTTCGACATGTTCGCGGCGCATCCCCGACAGACACTGCTGTACAACCTCTTCGACATCGCGCAATCCCGCAAGGCGCCAGTCGCGGTGCTGGGGTGCACCACTCGCCTCGACGTGGTGGAAATGCTGGAGAAGAGGGTCAAGAGTCGATTCAGCCACCGATACGTCTACCTGTCGCCGCCGAGGGGACTTGCTGCGTACTGGCAGATTTGCCGGCAAGGCTTGATGATTGACAAGACGGACGTGGAGAGGGAGGGTGTCGACGTGACGCTGGAGGGATACGACGAGTTCCACAAGTATTGGACGCACAAGATCGAGGCAAGTCGGCAGGCCCCATCTGGCGTCGGATGCGAGGTTCGTTGGCTTACGCTGTGCGGTGCAGGAACTCTACAAGCAGAGGCCATTCCAGAACCTGCTGCAGTACCATTTCTATACGACGAAATCGGCGTCGGCGTTCTTGACGGAATGGATATTGCCGCTGTCGTCGCTCTCGGAAACGGACGTGACCCTGAGCTGCCCGTCGGCGGCGACGTCGCTGGCGCCGCCCGACTCGCGGCTGCACCTCCTGTCCACGCTGTCGGACCTCGATCTCGGGCTGCTCATCGCGGCGGCCCGGCTGGACGTGACGGCGCACACGGACACGGTCAACTTCGCCATGGCGTACGACGAGTACAGCTCGCTGGTGGGCAGGCAGAGGGTGCAGTCGGCGACGTCGGGAATGCTGGCGGCGGGCGGCAGCGCTCGGGTCTGGAGCCGGGGCGTGGCGGGCATCGCCTGGGAGCGGCTCATCGCGTTGGGGATCCTCGTGCCGGCCGGCTTGGGCGGCGGCAAGGCACGGGGGCACGGCGGGCTGGACGGCCGGATGTGGAAGGTGGACGTGGTGCTGGAGGAGATTCCGACGACGGTGAAGCTGGGCAACGCGCTGGCCAAGTGGTGCCGCGAGATATGACGCTGCTGCCGACGGGGTCGCGTCCTTCATTGCACGGAGATGAGCAGCGAGCGTGGCTGTATCTCAGTTGCATGTCGGCTGAGTCGCCACCGACTAGCAGATTCGGGAAAGCCTCCCACATCACCATGCCGTCTCCAGCAAGGGTGCCGAGTGTGAAGTGGCGGAGGAACATCTGGCCGACCTGCGCTCGACGTTATCAATGCTTGACGAGACGCATGGCCTGACCTACTCGTGCCTCTCTCACCTACACGCTCCCCGCGGCCATCACCCATCACCATGTCCAAGCGCACCGTCTTCACCACCATCCACCCGCTGCCGCGCGGCATCCCCCGTGCCGCCGCCATCGCCTTCCTCCACGACCACGACGAGATGATCGGCCTCAACCCGCTCATCGTCGCGCGCCGCCCCATCCCGCCGCCCGCCCACTCCGCCCCCGACGAGCGGGCCTGCGCCTGGTACCGCCTCACGGACAGGGTCGCCTACCTGCCCGCGGGCCTCGCCGCCGGCACCGTCGACTTCACGTGCTCGTTCCACGACCTGCCCGCGGGCCTGCAGACGCACAGCTACGCGCCGCTCGGCGTCGAGATCCGCGGCCGCTGGTCCGTCGGCGGCTGGCTGCCGGGCGAGGCGCG
>NRSZ01000233.1:9253-26590 GCA_002901185.1 Tolypocladium capitatum
AGGCATGGGTGTCATGGGTATCTCGGTCGTCAGCATTACGGGCGTCACGCATATGCAGCCGTGCGGGTCAAAGCCTCGGCTACGCAAAGATACTGCCACCGTCAACTAGTTATTGGCTGCACTTGAACTGTTTTTCTCCTCATTTCAAATATATTTTAATCTCAGCAATACCTGGTAAATGGGCTCATACGTGCATCTCGGGGACTGCCTGATTGGTGAGTATGACTGGTAGAGGGATTTTAGTACCGTTGTAGTCCTGGCCATGCATTTTGTGGTTTGGCCGCTACCTGCTTGAAGATCAAAAAAGTCGTTTTTCTGGCCGGTCTTCCTGTGAGGCAAACCAAGGGCAGCTTCGTGGACACCAACCTCCAAGTTCCAGCTCTCTAGCCGTCTTGCGTTAACTGCTGACTAGCCTGAAGAGAGTCCGCGACCTTCACCCCCGGGCGCTTCGAAGTCATGGCCTCGTTACGCCAAATCTTTCACTTGTTGTTTCTTGTGGCCCTCTTCGCCTTCTGTCAGGTATTAAACGCGGCAGATTTTAGTCAAAAGCGCGAGCCCAAGGGGCCTCTTCATGTCCGGCTTGACTACTCATTAGCCTCGAGAGATACAAGGACTTGGGACGGCGCTCACCAATGGGCCTTCTCGACCCATCTTACGTTCAACGGCAAGGTCGCGGACATTACCGACGGACAGCTAAGCAAGATAGCCGCGGATGCATACAAGGAGATGGAAGTCGATATCCTCCAATACAGCCCCAAGTATAATAAACTGGGCAAGCCGAAGTACCTTCCCGGGGTCATGACCATCATGGCGTTTGGAAACGAAATCATCCTATCCTCCTCTCAAAAGGGAAACCCGACTTTCATCAACGAGGTGGCAGACAGCCCTGTCCGTGCGAAGCTAGAGCTCTGCAACATGTTCTGGAGAGACTTCGTTGCTGGGCCGAACGCGGATCCCAGCAAGCTAGACCACAAGAACCAGCGAAAGTGTGGTGAGATAATGGCATTTCACCAGTACTATCAGGTGCACGACCAAGATATCTCCAAGATAGAACCGAAGGCTCGAGTGACCACAGTCTTTAAGAAGGGCGACGAGTACAAGATAATTCCACCATGTGGAACCGACAGAGACGTAAGTGCAACCACAGCCCCTCGGGGCAACGACTAATGATGAGAATATAGGATATTTGGGGTTGCGACTTTATGTTATCAGAGCTTTTTGGAGAGCATGCCATCGTCACATACTTTAATGCTCCTAACCCGCAAGACTATAATTTGGATCAGTTGGCCGGTGGTGTAGCGGAGATTGACCAGATAGAATCGTGCGTCCAGCGTGGAAATTGAGACACGAAAAACGGTGCAGATTCGCGGGTATACGTTGTGCTTGTTAAATAATTCTACCTTTTGGTCCAAGAGATCATCCGCATCTTATATATACCACATAAATTTGAATGACAGTACCGAGGTGGCCCATTGTGCCCATTCATATGCGCCTGTTTTGTGAACTCATTCTTCATTCATCATCATCCCATTCCAAGCCTACCCCGGCATGAGCACCAATTTGACTCAGTTCCGCTTTCCTTTCTTCAGTCATGTCGCCGCGAAAAATCGGGATGGGCAGGAGGATGCGATGCAAATTAGTCAAAAATGACCTGGTCTGATTCTCAAGCCCGGATTTGGTCGCGCGGACGATGGAGTCGTCGTCCCATACCCATTCCTCATGATCCATTAGATCGGCTGTCAGGATAAGCAGCTCGAGGTTTTCCGGGAGCGCATCGCCTAGCTGCTTTCCCGCAGATGGCGAGAATCCCATCAGGAAAGCCCATGGCAAACAAAGTCTTCTCAGCTGGCCCAAGTGAGCCAGGCCACCCAACGATCCCCGCATTTCCAGCTCAGGGGGCTCATAACATCCAGCTGATAACTCAGGGCAGGTTTCGGCCACAATCGTCAAGTCTGTCAGTGTATCGCCAACATGGCACAGTGCTTCAGCCATCGTATCAAGTTCAATGACATGCTTGCTGACGTCGCGGTCGAGGTCTGGCTGATAATACCAATGCCAATGCAGCTTTTGGAGTCCATTGAGAACCGAGAGGAGTGGCTCAAGCCGCGTTTCCCGCAGCCTGCATAGTTCCAGTGATGTTAGTGAGGAAGGGGTTGGCGCATGTACAGGCCAGACGAATTCGGTGGGGTTATCAATAGAGATTGATAGGCACCGAACGTCCAGGAGGTAGAAGAATGGAAGGACATCGGCCGTGTTACTGATGTTGCGGTGGCGGTATTCGTTTGTCCTGCGGGAAAGCGTAACATCATGCAGGCTTCGGAACGCAGGTAGCCGATATTCTTCTGATGACTCGCACAAGGCACATCTAAGCATCTTTCCCAGAAGCCGACTTTCGAGCGCAAAGTTGGGACCGATATGAAGGAACGTCAAGTTTGGCAGCATAGACAAGAGGAGTGCAACGATGGCGTCGACTGTGCCAGATTGCAGCTCATCTACCCAAAGCTTGGCCTGCGGTACTCCGGTGGAATGGATGATTTCAGATGCTTTGCTGATTGGAAGCGTGGTAACGGGTAGTGCGGGTGGCTCGTTGATTTCGTGATTTTTCTTGGTAAACCCTTCACCATCAAGGCGCAGGCTGCAAATGTGACCAGAGAGCTCAGGCCTGTCTAGGATGCTTCGCAGCAGCAGCGTGATAGGCGGCGTACGCTCCCGCGCCCACGTAATCTCGATCTTGGAGTAGAGAAGCGGCTCCGTCAGAATGCGGAAATGTTTGTCGACCACACTCATGGAGAGCAAGTCGGTAAAGGAGAGCAAGTCTAGGATGGAGAGTTGTAGCTCTGTCGGCCAATCCAGCAGTGACGTCATGTTTTCATATGCTTTAGAGCGAGTTAGTTCATTTCCCCCAGCTCGGCCATGAAGCAACTCACGATACGGCAGGCAATAAGAAAGGACCCAGTGTGAGTTTACGAGAGGTGACTGGTTGATATGGGAACACCAGGTCAAGTGGGTGGTTGGTTAAATATGGTAAGCTCCTGAGTTGGGTTGGTACGTATGAAGTAATAACGAGTGCTAAAATTCCATTCATATGCAGCTAAGGGCAACGCTTAAGGCAACCGCGCCTGGCCCGATATAACGATTCGGACCTTACGAAGGCAGCCTGAAGAAAACGATAGGTAAGTAGTATAGGGTAGGTCGGAATTACTGATTGATCCGACCGATGCTCGCATCGCGACAGAAGCTATATATAGCTTATTTTACGAAACGCGATTAATTTATATACATAACGGAAACCATACTACCGATGCTCACTGCGTACATTGGGTCCTGGCCGTGAGTGCATTCCGTGTGCGGCGTGTGGTTCTCTCACGATGTCAACAGACACGTCAATTTCGCCAGATAAACCCAAGAGGGTGTGCGGCCTGAAACGTTGCATTTTTTCCATCCCTCGGGAAGCGTCATAGGCAACCTTGATAGAGCCGGGACCTAAATAGCAAGGCTGGGCCACTGGGGACGCGCAGATCAATGTGCATTTCTTCTCGAGATGGCCAGCAAGGCTAATCAAGAGCCTATTCAGGTGACATAATATTTATAATGTAGATGGGATGGTGTTAATGGCCAGAGGATGAAATGTGGCTCCAAAGAATGACCTCTTGGTGAGTTTGCAATGTCTTTCTGGTGAAAAGCGAGCCTGACGAACCGAATTGCATGTTTTCAACTCCTCCTGGAGGTAAAGTAGCAACCGCGACCTCATCAATTGGCCCCGGATTTGGCGTGTCAGTCAGCAGGGACGACATAGCGTGGGATAGTGAAGCTTGGGATGGTGAAGGACACTCTTCACCTATCAAGCTGCGGCGGTTGAAGTCAATGCTATCCTATCTGTCGTTGGACAGACGAAGGAAGCGTCCCAGTCGGAACTCGGAAGATACGGGTCGGCGCTGTGTCTTGTTAGGCCGACATGCTCGTTGTGTATGGTCCACGCAGGTTGATCGACTCAATGTTGCCTCTGGCCTTGGAGTGTCAAAGACGTCAGACTGTGCATGGATTAGAACAGCACGAGTAGAATGCCGAAGACTCCCACCTGAATATCCATAGCAACCCTATGCACTGGGAGCGATGACAGCCCCCGGGGGTTTACCGTTGCGTTCGTGCTCCTCTCTCATTGGTTTTCTCCACACGTGGTCGGTCACTTTGTGGGCTGGCGGTGGCTGGCGGCGCCACACGCCTTATCCGAGCCGTTGATGGGTAGTTCCAGGGGGCGGATTCCGTGATCCTCTCTCATTGGGTTTTTCTAGTGCCGACTCTCTCCACACACCCTCGGGTTGGGGCTATCAGGTCAGTTGGTGTATACCCACCAGCCCGCTGTCCCAGCAAACCGGCACGGCATGTGGAGTCGGTTAGTGCGTCGTTGGTTACAATTGCGGATAGTAACACCGGTCTGAGACAGTCTCACAGGCTTGGTAGATGTATGCAAATCTCCGATGATCTGCTCCATACGCGGAAGTTTATGGTCGAATCGCTTATTCGGCCGAAATGGTAAAGGGGGCAACTTGATGACACCCCTGCACCACCGCCGGCTGGACGCACTGGCCCTGCAGCCCATCAGCGGCAGTCGAGCCATCAATGCGAACCCGAGGGGAGGAGAGGCGGAGCATACCCGTTTCGGAGGCACCAGCTCTGTGCAATTCCATTGCTCGTTGCTCCTCGCTTAGTGCCTGGAGACGTTAGGCTGTGAACCTTAGTAAAAGCTGAAGATATGGGGCTACACGACGAGGCGGTAGTGTGCAGTTATGCCTTACCCAGTTAGTTCTCGTTTACAGTCTGTCTACTGGCACGTGGGAGGCTATACTGGGCAGAAGTGCACGATGTGATGACGTCAGAACCATTGTCTCTGAGGCTGCATATGCTGATATCAGAAACAGTCTCCCCAGACCAAGGCCCGTTGGGCCCATGCGCCCTTGTCGACATGCGTGGTGCATATCCATGGCCGTATTGTCCATCAGTCATCAAATGGCGAGTTTCACCATGACAAGATCTGGCCAGTCTGCGTAACAAACTTGCCCGACACATTGTCCCGCGTAGCTCCGTCGATGACTTCCAGCATCCCCTTGACGCTATCGTCGACAGTCACAGGCGGTTCCCCAGCATAGTTCCACTCCTTGGCAGCGAACTCTCCAGCACGAGTCTTCACCCAGCCGGGATGGAGGGCCACGGCGACGAGGCCTTCGTTCTGAAGGTGCAGGGCACGAGTGATCCAGTTGAGGGCCGCCTTGCTAGGCCCGTACCCACCGCTCGACAGGGGCTCTTGCATGCTGATTCCGCCGAGCGACGACGTCATCATGATAACTTTCGGGGTAGCCGCGGCCTTTTGCAGGAGCGGCCAGAAGGCCTGGAAGACCATCAGGGGTGCGATGGTGTTGGACTCAAAGCTGATGCGGAGGTCGTCGGCCGACGTCTCGGCGGCCGGCGTCATGGACGTGCACCAGGCGGCGTTGTTGATGAGCACGTCGACGTGGTCCACTGAGGTGCCGACAGCGGCATCAAAGATGTCTCGGACCTTCTCTGGTTGGATGGCTGTATTGAAGTTGAGCTGCATGATGTGTAGCACGCTGCCAGCGCCGAGGGTGAGGGCCGTGCTGTCAGCCTTGAGGCTCGCAGCGGCGTCGGTGTTGCGGATAGAGGCAACGACGGTGGTCGACGGGCGGGCGAGAAGCGACTTGACCAGGCCGAGGCCAAGGCCGCGATTGCCACCGGTCACAACGTAGACCGTGTTTCCAACCATGATGATAACGAGGTAGTTTGTGGTGTTGAGGGTGGTGAGACTGAGGCCAAAAATAGGTGGTATCAAAGGAGCAAGACCCCGCACAAACCTCACGATGAGGGACATGTCACATTAACCAGGTCCAAGGGGGTACAACACACAATACACATCACAGTACACAATATATAAATAATAAAGGACACATCACAATAATAAGGTCCAAGAGGGTGCACCGACCAACACACAACACAGCCGCGTCCTAGACCCAAATACTTGCACCGTCTGCCTGAGCTATCGACACAGGCGTCGATCAACTGCGTAGGCTGAGGTGAGGCATTTAAGGTAGAGTTGAACCGGTGATGCCCTATGGGGGATAGCTTGTCCCGGGTGTTATCTGGTGCATACAACACCACCGGGGGGTCTCGATTGGGAAGAATCATCCTTCTTTACACCCTTTGGTTAGGCACTGCCTACTGGTGCGTATAAACTGGTACCATACGGCCACTTTACGGGTGGCGGACGTCGTCTGAGCCAAGTTGGATGGTTTATGCAGGCAACAACCAGGCTGTTCAGGGTACAAGGGCGCAGAAACTGCGAGACGGCACGATTGCAATTGCATAAGTGTTTTTATATACATGGGGAAAAGCACCCAGCCAATGCTTGGAGATTAGACCAATGATGCCACAAAAGAGTGGAAAATGAGCAAGAAGAAGAATCCTCCAGCCAGTCTCTATGGTGTTGTGTCCTTCCTCTCGTTGGCCTCGAGCTTAATCGATGTCCATTTTACCAATGGCCAAATGAGCACGGTAAGACACCACAAGACCAGAACCATAAGAAATACTCTCTGGATCCCGTGGTTGTATCCACTGATGACGACCTCGAGTTCCTCTGGGGACAACTTCATCCTAACGGACTCAAACCCAGACCCGAGGGTGTTCCTGTTCACATCTGGCAGAACATTAGCTAACCGAGTGATATCAGACATAAAAAATACTCTGAGAAACGCAGATGAATATCGCGCCACCGATCGTATTGACCAGCATGATCGCAGACGTCGTTCCGTATGCAGTCGGCAGGATCCACGACAAGCTGAGAGCCGACAATGGCCTATTAAACACCCATTCCAGAGCCAGAGCCGAAGAGGATCTGATACCCAACTAAGGAAGCCTGAGAAATTCCCGGGGTTATGGTGTAGAGCAGCCGGGCACCCACACGTGTGAGGATGGTAGCTGCCATCATAAAGGGAGGAAGATAGCCGACGGCAGAGGCACCCGCTCCCGCGGCGAGCGACGCAAATAACCGAAATCACCATTGCTAGGGTCTGAATGCCGGATTCTAGGGGAGATAGACCATGGACGGCTTGGAACCATAAGGGTAACTATGGTGATTGTGTCAGTTGGCGGTCATGAATGGCTATATGGAAGGGGACGGGGAAAGGGGAGAGCTCGAAGTTCTGATCCATTCAACACTCACATAGAAGAAAACGACAAATTGAGCGCTGGAAAAACAGAAGCCGGCGACCAGCAAGCCCACAAACGAAGTGTTCTTGAGCAGTCTGACTGGAAAAGTTGCCTTGTCCCCTCTCCAGTACTGATGCACACCGACCAGGGTAAACGACACCATACGACGAGAAGGGCAACAATACGACCGCTGCTCCATGCGTAGTCGGATCCACCCCATTGAAGAGCTAGAAAAAGGCAGGTAAAGCTACCGGCGATGAGCATGCCCCCTAGGACGTCGATTTGCTCCAGCATGCAGAGAATCGTCTTTGATTGCTGACCGGCGGTATTTGACTCGGATCGAGGAGGATGGAAAAGGAGGAAGAGAGCTGTACCGAGCGAAGCGCCGATGGGGAGGTTGATCCAAAAGGCCCATCTCCAGCCGATGTGGTCGACAATGGCCCCTCCGATGACGAGTAATAAGAGACACGCCCTCAAGAGACCCAATTACACCCATGTAGATGGGCCGTAGATGTAGCGGTACGACCACAGCCGTGGTGCTACAAGGGGGTTGGTCATTATTCGTAACGTCCCTTTGGGCCTTTGAATGGCGTTGCACAAGAGGGGTTAAACTCACACAAAAGCGCCAGAGATGATACCTGCGGCCCCAAGCCCTGCGACCGCTCTACCCCCAATGAAGGTAGGCGAGTCCTTGGCCAAGGCACATGTCAATGAACCGGCCTCGAGAAGGGCAACGGAAACGAGAAACACGATCTTCGGGTGGAAATTTGCGTATATTTTCCCCCACGAAGGTTGAGTGGCACCAACAACAAGGAGATGATATGTTGTGTTTAATAAACAGCTATGGCAAACACACATTGTGCCCTTGAAGGGAAGGGAAGGGCACGTACTAGGCAGTTCCGTACCAGCCGACGCTGTTGGCCGACTTGAACTCGTCCGTCAAGGAGGGAACGAGGGTGGCGACGACTCTGGCATCGAGCGTGCTCACAAACACGGCCACGCCCAAGGCAGCTATAATCACGTTACGGTCGAGGACAGAGACTGCCCGTGCAGCAGTGCCAGCAGAGGTCTGTGGCGCTGTGGTGGTGGTGGCGGCATCTTGACCGGTCGCTTGATGTTCGGCTTCCGGGACTGAGGCAGCCGAGCAAGCTTCTTTTTCGGAGCTGAACAACTGCTGTTGTGAAACCATTGTAAAGAGAAGAGCAGGCTGAGGATGTATTGAAGGGGAGATAATATCCAAGGTAGGGCATGGGAGGTAGAGTAGACTGGAGGGCCGCTGCGGACTGCACGAGTGCAAACGAGTACAAGCCCGCTGCGGATCAGGGAATATTTTCAAGTAATCACCAAATGCTTAGATGAACGTCTCGGATTACGCATAATAACTGCTTGCTTTCGGCAGCGGAATGGATACAGGGAATGGGGCCTTCTCGCTACCTTGCGTGAGATTGGCTATTTTTGAACAGGTCAACGCCGGTGCCGTTTAGTATGTTTAGCACCTGTCACAACTCACAACGTACGCCTCATGAGACCGGCACGGTACGAGCATGTACCCTGTACGAAGTACAATGTGGAAACATCACTTCCTCTTCGAGCTCGCTTACGTGTGCTGATCAAATCTGATCAACCCTCGTCGTCAAGTGCTGGACAGACATGGGCGCAATGTCGAAGCTGGAGCTTGCCTGCGCCCTGTAGTTACTACCTACCACTTATTAGCTACCCAAGTGCCGCGTTTCTACTTCAGTTCGTTAAGTCGGCTCCCACGTTCATGCGAGCCACATCACATACGATACCACGGAAAGGTAGCAGCAAAACGACGAAACCGGACAAAGGAAGAGAAGAGCGAAACAACTATGGTACATGTAGACTTCCGCACTGTCAACGATGCCGTCATCATTTGCGACCTTCCCGTATTCCCTGATGGAAGAGCCACAGACACTGAAGTCGGATGCTGCGATATGGCGACTCCTCTCCCACTGCCAACAGTATCGGTGATCCACGCTGTTTGGTCCATAACACTGCGGCTGTATACCAGCCTAGAGCATATCTGCTCTGAGGTCGTATGCCCGGAAGAGCAATGCGCCAGCGTCGTGGAATGCCAGATCAAGGGAGACGACTCGTGTGGTACGGTAATGTCCAAACTCGGTGCAGTTCGTCTACGCGCTGGCGAACGCGGTCAACCTGGTCCAGCTCCAGGCCGCCCTCGATCGATGTGCGGAATGGTTCGCAACCCTCAGGACTCGCATTGTCCCCGACTCTGCCTCCGGGAAGCTCCTGCAAGCTATCTCCCCTATAGGAACCAAGGTTTCGTGGAGCTATTTCCTCACCGACGATGGCGAGTCGGCGGTCGCACAGGGCAGGCAGCGCCCGGCTGGCGCGTGGGACGACCCCTTGCTCAGGATAACCGTAACTGAAGGCGCACCAAAAACTCACCTCGTTTGGACTATTAGCCACGCGGCCTACGATGCCTGGGGTTTAAATATGCTGATGGACTGTTTGGAGCAAGCGTACATCGACCCCGACTTTGAACCCATCTCATCCCCTGTCGTTCGGAGCTTTGTCGACCACGTCTCTTCAGCCGCAGCAGAGTCCCGGAACGGCACGGGCTTGAGGCTCGGGTGGAGCGCCTCGCGCGTCAGGACGCCCAAGGGCAGCAGTGACCATGGCGTCGAGGGCGCGGGCGGCGCGGGCGGGGCAGTGTCTGAGGAGCGGGCCGGTGGTGCGTCTGGACATTCTGGGCGAGGCCTTGGGGACGGTGCCGGTGCCGGTGCCGGTGAGGGTGAGGGAGAGTGTGAGAGCGAATATGATCCTCATTGTGACGGCGGTGGTGGTGGTGTTGTCGACAAGGCACTCACTTAAGAAGCTGGACCACGGCCCAAGAACTCCAAGGCAAGGCGTATATAAGCCAACAGACGAATCAACCCTCCGCGCACGGCGTCATCCCGCAAGTCAATACGAAAATCAGGCGGCCCGCATCAGGACCTGGCTGTGATGGGGGCTGATGACATTCCGTGATTGGTTCAGGTATGGATGGCCGTCTCGGGGGTTTTAAGCTTCTCCGGCTGGTTGGTGATGGATTTAGCTTTGGGGATGGACTCTATTCTCCAATTTGAGCAAAGTACGTACGCGGAAGAACACCCTTCACGACTTCACAGGTGGCTCCTCGTGACAGAAACCTCCCCAAACGCCCACCCAACCCCCCGCAGCGGCCCATCCCGGCCATACATGGCCAACTCGAAGAACCGCACCAGCACCCCATTCAGCACCACGTCCAGCCTCTTCGCCTCGATGCTCCCCAGCACCGCCCGCAGCGCCTCCCTCACGGGGCCCGGGATGTCGAAGACGCTCAGCAGCGCCGGCCGGTCGGTGAACGCCCCGTGCGTCGTGCCGTTGACGGCCAGCTCCGCGCGCGGCCCGCGCAGGTGCGGCCAGAACTCGTCCCACGTCGCGTCCTCGGCGCTGTGGCCCGGCCGGCCCGCGAGCAGGAACGGCTTCGCGAGGCCGAGGCTCTTGGCCGGGTCGGCGAGCTGCCCGTCGAGGTCGACGCCGCCGAGGACGCGCGCGTCGGAGCGGGCGAGCGCGGCGGCGGCGGCGCCACCCAAGGAGTGTCCGATAACGACGGTCTTGTCGAGCGCGATGCTGCCGCGGAAGTTGGCGAGGAGGGGGTCGCGGATGGTGTGGTTGTGCAGGAGTTGGCCGATTATAAACGAGAGGTCGTCGTTGCGGACCTGTGCTTGTAATAGTACGCAAGCAATGTATTACCCGACCAGGGTGACGAGCTCACTCACCTGCACCACCCTTTTCACCGCCCCGGGGTCCTCGGCCGAGATGTTGGCCCCGGGGATGACTGTCCCGTCCGGGAACTCGACCGACATAGCGTCGAACGGGTGGTCAACCGTGACGACGGCATACCCTTGACTGGCCAGCGACCGCGCCATGGCGCCATACATGAGCCGCGAGTCGCCGAACCCGGGGCTAAACAGCACCAGCGGATACTCGTGCTCATTTCCCTTCTCGCGTCCGCGCGCAGGCAGCTTGTCCAAGTCACACACCTCCATCTCGAACATGCTGAAGAGATCCGCCGGCAGGCCATTCGCTGCCGCCTGTTGCCCGTACCAGGCGGCGACCGAGGGCGTCATGTATGGCAGCGTGGTGCCGGGGCACGCGCCGCAGCTCTCGTCGACGGGCAGGAAGGCGGAGAAGAGGAGGCGGCGGTTCTGCGACCGGCCGGTGGGGTCGAGGGGGTCGCGGCGAGAGGTATCGGTGAGGGCCTGGAGCTTCATGGCGACGGCGAAGGGGCCGGTCGGTCCAGGGACGAGGACGGCGGCGGAGAGGGCGGGGAAGGCGAGGAGGGGAGGGATAAGGAGCATCGTGGCGCTGCTTGGATCAGGTATCCCGGAACAAAGGTAGTCGCAGACGAGAGTGGTTGGGGATAGACCAAGCAGGAAGGCGAGCAGAGATGCCCTCGACTTATATAGAACACATATTGTTGGTGCGTAAGACGTTGCCTGGCAGCTGAGTCCACGTCGCGCCCTGTCTTGCCCGATGCGGACGTATTCTCGCGAGCGACGCAGAGAGATTACGAGGACCACGGCCGTCTTCCTACGCGGCCCTGGCGTGCTTCGTACAAAATCCTGATGGAGGTGCCGGTGGCGGCACAGCGGTGCTGACGGAGCCGTCGCCCGATGGTTTCCTCTTTGGGAAAGTGGGTCTTCCGGGCTTCAAGCTGAGAAGCCTGCCGAGGCTCCGCCTCCCCTCTCTCCCTCATCCGAAGGCCAATATATTCGGGCAGAAATGAGGGAAAATGCAGCTCGGCCCGTTTGATCGCCGCAAGAAGCGGTCGCGCTGCCAGGCGTGCGCCGCGAGCCATCTCAAGGTGCGTCTTGCGTCACCCCGGCGGGGAGAGGCGGGAACTGACTCTGGCAGTGTTCCGGCGAGCGGCCCTGTGCGAGCTGCGCGCGGCGACGGGTGTCGTGCTCGTATCCGAAGCCGCGAGAGGGCGCCTGCGGGCCGTTGATTCTGCTCGAGAGAGGCCGGCAGCAGACGAGCGCGAGCTGGGGTTCCGGCCAGGAAACGCAGACGGCTGCCGAGACGGCGCCCCACGTACAGGCCGTCGCTCCGCCGGGCAGACTCGCAGAGTCGCAGCTGCGGTACGTCTACTTCTTCGACATGTTCGTGCGGCGTAATAGCTTCACCGGCCGGTCCAGGACGTGCGGCGACGAGGTCAAGACGCTGGCGGAGCTGCACCCGCAGCAGGCGTCGCATCTCCACCACGCGACGCTGGCGCTCGGTGCCCTGTACGCCGTTCGACTCCGCGCAGCCGACGGCCCCGGTGGCGGCAACTCGGGCTTGCTGGCGGCTCTGGGATACTACTCCAAGGCCTTGTCCGATCTACGGCTTGCACTGGACGCACGGGGGCGAGGGAAGGCGGAAGGGGGCGAGCAGGAGCAAGAGCGGACGTGCATCCTCTGGACGACGCTGTTCCTAGGCCTCTTCGAGGTGAGTGCCCAAGACGTTCCCGGTGGGAGGGACCCTCACCCACGCGTACCCAGCTCATGAGCGATGCCACGGGCGTCGCCTGGCGGCAGCACATGATCCACGGCACCGCGCAGGGGCTCGCGGCCAGCGGCCCGTCGGCGTGCCGCTCCGGGCCGGGCCTCGCCTTCTTCACGCAGGCGCGCGTCCTCGAGGTCTGCCGCACGATCCTGTTCAACGAAGCGACGTTCCTCACAGAGCCCGGGTGGGTGCGGCTGGCGCGGGAGGAGCTGCCGGGGGACGACGGGCGGCCGCTGGACTCGCTGCTGGACATCATGGTCATGTGCTCACGGCTGCGGGTGAGGTGAGTCGAGCGTCGGCCCCGTGCGGCCGCATGGCAGGCCGTGACGGGCTCGTCAGGCTAACACGAAGCCAGGGCAGGGACGTTTATCGCGGGCCAGGACGCGGCGTCGGCGACGGAGCCGGGCGCAGAGGCGCGAGCAATAGCCTCAGACGGGCACCACCTCGGCGAGGCCCTGCGCTGCTGGCACGAGGCATACGCCGACGAGGCTTCCTCGTCGGCGGTGAACGACGACGGCGACGACGCCAGCATGCTACTCGCCCGCGTCTTCTTCGCCGCCACGAGCATCTATCTCTCGGGCATCTTCGACTACTCGGCCGTCCACTGGCAGCGCCTGCGGCCCCGCCCGGCGACGCTGGACGCGGCGACAGTGCTGCGGCACGTGGCGTGCATCCTCGGGCTGACGGCGTCGGCGCTGGAGCGGTCGAGGCTGTCGCCGCTGCTGTTTCTCTTCCCGCTGCGCATCGCGGGCGCCCGGTCTCGGGGACGGCAGGGCCAGCAGCAGAGGCAGAGGCGGCGCATCATGGACCTGCTGGGGCGGGTCGGGGGAGGCGGGTTCGTGGTGGCGGCGGCGGTGGGCGCGGAGCTGCGCGAGGTGTGGAGGACGGCTGCCGGCGACTCGGACGCGACGGCCGCCGGCGACTCGGACGCGACGGCCGCCAGCGACTCGGACGCGACGGCCGCGACGGCGAAGTTGACGTCAACGTGCGAGCAGGGGAGCGCCGTCCAGCTTTGACGAGCTGGATGCCGAGGCCGGAGGCGGAGCAAAGAGGGGCCGAGCCCAGCCGTGATGCCGTTGTCCTCGTCCGTCGTGCATCGGACGCCGTCTCCAAGATGCACCACGGCCGCTCCACCACGACCATCCCACGCTCCTCGCGCTGCGCAGCCCTCCAACCGGCGGCCGCACTCGCATCTCCGGCCTCAGCCCTACCGAGTACGTACACGCCCAGCGCCGAACTGCCGAGACGGGCCCGCCCCATCGACTTCAGCGGACCCGTCGGCCGACACGCGGCCACGCCACCGGCACCGGTCCCATGACCTCATCGCCGCCGACGCCACCGGTTTTCTCTCCAGGGGCGCTTTGGGGCTGGCTGTCGAGCGGTCACAGTTGGACGTCAAGCTGGCCCGATGGATCCAATCCGCGCGTCGACTGCGACGGTCGTTGGCTCCGTGCCCCGTCGTCACGTGCAGGCCTGCCAGCCTGCAATTTGCGGCCTCATCTGCCACCGGGCTGTGCTACCCACGGACGTGTCGCGCGAGGGCCTGCGTGCGCGGCATCCTCCGCCACGTAATTCCTGCCTGCCTACGAAGCACGAAGCACGGTTGGCATAGCCCGTTGTGTGACCAGCGGCCCAACGGCGGACAGGGATGGCGGAGTCGCAAAGCAAGGCTCGGTACTCGCCGAGCCCCGTAAGCTCCAGCTCCGCCCGCGCTAACAGAGCTCTAAGCTCTTTCACCGCGCCTCGGCAGCCTCTCTGTGGCGCCTCTTAAAGCTCCCGTGATCGCTCCGTCGCAACCCTCGCCCTCACCTCACACCGCTCCTGCAACAACTCCGTCGTCGGGCCAGAAGCTTCTTGCGCGCAAGCTACGTGCTTGGCTGTTCCCTCGTCGCTCGTCGCTCGTCGCATCGCATCGCATCGCATCGCATCGCATCGCGGCCCGCCATAGCTACCCCGTACACCCATCTCAGCACCCGACCCTGCCCGACGCCGCCGCCGCCGTCATGGGTCTCGTCACCACCATCCTCCACGCCGTCCTGGGCCTCTTCCTGATCATCGAGCTGGGCCTCACCGGCTACGGTGCGTCTCCTCCCCCAACCCGTCCAAGATGGCTGTCGTGTCCGTCCGTGTCTGACGTCAACAACAGCCGTCAGCAAGACCAACGTCGTTCTCTGGAACGCCTCCCCCTCATCCTTCAACTTTATGCTCTTCAACAGCATCTGGTCCGTCCTCGTCCTCGTCTACCTCGCCGCGACGCCCCGCTTCGTCGAGAAGCTCTACCACAACGCCGTCGCCCTCGTCGTGCTCGGCATCACCACCATCTTCTGGTTCGCCGGGTCCATCGCCATGGCCGCCTTCATCGGCGTGCCCAGCTGCGCGGGCTTCGGCTTCTGCACCGTCCTCCGCACCAGCCAGGCCGCCGTCGCGTTCGGCTTCTTCATCTGGATCATCTTTGCGGTGCTCACGGGCCTCGAGGCCATGGGCTTCCTCAAGGGCGGCGCGCGCGCCGACACCGCCAACAAGCCGGGCCAACCGTACGCGGGGGCCTAATCCTCGATGACGCGGATTATATCCCCAAGATGTGCATGCACAGGACATGATGTATGGGACAAGTGATTGTTGATTGTAATGTTGGACATGGTCGTCTTTCCTGCCTACGATGCTGGCCGGTCGTTATATAATGAATGGAGCGAGCGGCTTGTTATTTGCACGGGAGCTGTTTGGGCCGCAGAGGAGATACCCTCAAAGTTGGTCACCATGGATAGTTCGTCTCACGGAGCTAGGCTGGCATCTTAGCCGCGCATTAATACTTCTTCACGTCCTGCGCAACCTCCCAGCTGTGCCCCGCCGGGTCCTCGAACGTCACCACCCGCAGCCCCCACGGCTTCGTCTCGGGCCCGACGAGGAACCTGTCCACGCCCCTCTCCTGCAGCTTCTCCATGGCGTCGTCCAGGTCGTCGACCCAGATGGTCATCTGGAATCTCCTTCCCGCCTCGCGCGCGCCGACGGCAGCCGGGGCGACGAGCTCCGCCGCGGCCTCGACGCGCAGCAGGTTGATGACGACGTTGCTGAACTTGACGGCGCAGCCGTCGGCATCCTCGAAGAGCACCTTGGCCGCGAAGACGCGCGTGTAGAAGGCCCTGCTGGCGGACAGGTTGTCGGTGAAGAGGGAGATGGCCGAGAGGGTGGCGAGGGCGTCCAAGGGTGCGGCGGCCATGGCGGAGGTGGTGGATGTTCAAGGGGCAGCAGGCTGCTGCAATGGCCAAGTCCGGGCGATGACGGTGTTTGCATCTTGTCTGCCGTTTTCTCCTCAATTTATACGCGAGAGAAATCCGAGCTGTTGAGGCTGGCGAATGGCTGCCCCGGCTTGCGACTGTGGCGCCTGGCGCCGGAGCTGAGGCACGATGCGGAGGCACGGTGCCGCCTGGCTCGTTCACGGAGGAGAACTCCATCGTGGTCACTTGTGTGCGTGTGGCTAGGATAGGTACTTGTGTCTGTGAGCCAGCGTTCAGTCTTGTGATTGATCCGCCGCCGCATTCACGGCATGACCTCACCTCTCATCTCACCGTGTTGATGCCAACTCCCTCAGCTCCCTCCATTCATCCAGTAATACAACACCTCGGGTTTTCTTCAGACTCACATCCCTTACTTCCCATCTCGTCGCCGCCCGGAGCCCCCTCACACTCAGACCCTCACACTCAGACGGATGCCCGACATCACCGCCCGGCGCCCCCAGTTGCCGTTCGCGGCGTACAGCGGCCGAGCCCCTTGTCCTCTCACACCTTGCGGCTCGGCATCCGCGGCGTGGCTCGAGGTAGAAGCTGTCCACGGTGTCCACGTCTGTGCGCTTGCCCGTCGCGGGCTCACGGTAGGACCGTGTGAAGACTGGCGTTGTCAGCCCGGTCAGCCCGGGAAGCAGTCCTGGCCGCCAACGGGAGGTGGTATGTTGGGCCCGACGCCGCCAGCCTTGGCGTTTATGCCAAAGGCCTGCTTCTCCACGTCCTTCTCGTAGTGGATAACGCTGCGACGCGCCGTAGCCCTCGGCGATGTGCCGGGGATCCGTGGCGGGGGTCTGTGCGGCATAGGGTGAGCGATATCCCTTTGTGTCATTCACACATATCCCCTCTTCCTCGTCTTTCTAGGCTCGCCCAATCCCTCGTCACCCTTGGCTCTTGGCTCTTTGATTAGGCCCAAGGCGCGGCTCTCGTCCCTAACAATGTTGATGCGCTCGACGTACGAGTACTTCGTACGAATAACGGATCGACATATCCCCCATTTCTACTTCGTACTTCGTACGCTAAGACTTTGCCGGCGCCAAGTATGCTCTAGTCCAAAACATGCAAGGATTCGAACATGGGTCAACCTTGCAGGGACTGTACAAGATAAATACGGTAGCCTTACGAAGTACTTCGTATCAAGTACGGAGTACTCGTGGACATTTTGCCACTGACCCGTCAAGGTACTTGTAGTGGAGGCCCCCCAACCGTAATTCCTCAGCTGTCCATCATGGCTTTTGTCAAGGCTTGGTTCTCGTACCGCCCCCCTCCCTCCCCTCCCTCCCCTTCC
>NRSZ01000233.1:26708-37596 GCA_002901185.1 Tolypocladium capitatum
TTAGGTTACGTCCCCTAATCAAGTGGCCTCCTCCATCTGACACGATCCAACGTCTCCCGTATGCTATCATCCGTACTCCGTACACATGTCACCGCTATTATGTGTCGTCCTCAAATTACGATATATTGCCCCGTTTATCCTCCTCATCCTGTTCATCAACTTATATAGAGCCCTCGACCACTCCAGCGGCCATGTCCTATCTGACGGACGCACTCTGGCAGTCGACTTCGATGACATCACGGCAACCGTGGAGCAATATCGACAATCCGCCATTCAGCCGCCGTACAAGAATCAATTCTGGGAGGTTGGCCAGCGATGCAGGAAACTGGTGGAATGGCTCAAGTACATCGACCAACTGCCAGGTCGCTCCAAGGCCAAGCGGAAGCTCGTTTCCGCCGCCGAGTCAACAGCAACATCTCTCTTCCCCTTCATCAAGTCTTCGCCGAGGAAGCCCAACAGCAGAACGGCCCTCAGTGACTTGAGAAGCGTCTACAAAAAGGGCAGTCAGGGACTCGTCATCCCCGTCGGAGGAGGTGACCATGCCGTGCGTTTCGCCGGACACTTGATAGTCTCCCTCAGGGAAGTGTTGGGCTGCAGCCTCCCCATCCAGATCGTCTACGCCGGTGATGCCGATCTGAACAAGAAGCAACGCGACGCTCTTGCGTCTTTTGATTCGACGAAAAACATGGAATTCTTGGACGTCTTCACAATGTTCGACGACTCGACCTTGAGTCTTCAGCAGGGCCACTGGGCCATCAAGCCATTCGCCGCCCTTGCCTCTCCATTCGAACAAGTCATTCTTGTGGATGCAGATGCCGTGTTCCTTCAACGGCCGGAGGCCTTGTTGAAACACCGGGCCTACTACAACACCGGCGCATACCTATTCCACGATCGACTGTTGTGGCGGCACGAATTTCGCGAACGACACGATTGGTGGAAGGATCAAATAAAGGAACCATCACCGGCGATGAATAAGTCGCGTGTCTGGACGGAAGACTACGCCGAGGAATGCGACTCCGGCGTCGTTGTCCTCGACAAATCTCGACCGCAAGTCTTCGTTGGCCTGCTCCACACAGCTTGGCAGAATACGCTCGATGTCCGAGAAGAGGTGTCGTACAAAATTACATACGGAGACAAGGAGACGTGGTGGCTCGGACTGGAACTGGCTGGATCAAGCTACGAGTTCGAGCCACACTACGGCTCTATACTGGGGTGGGAAAAGGAGAAGCCAGGCGGTGGCGGTACGGGAAGTGATCGCGTGTGCAGCTTTGTGATTGCTCACCCAGACGACAGGGAGCGACTCATCTGGTTCAACGGCGGCTTGGTCAAGAACAAGCTCGCAGATCCGGAGAGTTATGAGGTCCAGACGGCTTGGATGATGGATGGCACTTGGGTCAGGGGCGCGATGAAGCAGAATATGAGCTGTATGGTGGGAGCGGAGGTGAGGAAGTTGAGTGGCGAAGAGCAAGAAATACTGCGACGGAGCATTGAGGCGGCCAGGAAGGTGGACTCTACTCTAAAAGAAAGAGGTCTGAACATATTTGGACATGTTTAGACATGGGCAAAGGTTGTTCAAGTTAGTTGGTAAAACCAATAACCAATATGTATTATGCTGCGCTTACATCGACAGCTAAATAGACTTGGAGTATTGCTATTTACGATTCACGCTTTATTGTGTACCACCTTTCTTCTAACTAGATCCAAGAGTTGTATATGCCGAGTCGTGCTTCTTATTGTCACGTTTCATTGATATACTTGACTTAAACACTTATTAATTACAGAACTGACTGCAAGTGTTCATAATCTTCGAACCGATTATCTATAAACTCTGAATCTGTGCACATGTCTATCTCAACTTGCATGAGCCCTTCGAAGGTGTGTCCTGGTATGGCGTGAAATCGCAACGTACCACGTACCACCACCCAGTCATGATAAGGGATGCTGAGAAGCTCGCAGCCAGTCTGGCTGATGGATTTGAAAAGGTTGAGCACTCTGAGTGGGTCAAGGTCTCCCATGGCCTTACGAAAATGTTTTTCAAGCTCAGGATTCCCACGACGTGCTTCGGCGAAAAAAGCATCAAGATAGTGCTCTCGGGCGGGACCTTTTGGGTGGATGTGGATTTCGAAGGAGAACTTGTCATGAGCAAGCTTGAGGACACCAACCCTATGAATCTGGCCGTCGCTAGAACCGCAGTGGGAACAGGTTTTGACTTTGCGGCAATGTTCATTTATCTTCTTGTAGATCTAGGATCGGCGCAGGTTATGACGGTAAAGGCATCGTAGCTCCTTGAGAAAGGTTTGTGGATGAAGCTCTTCAAGTAGCACGCGGCTGCAGCCCTAGCACCTTTTTGTGCGACGAATGTGGTTTCCCTTTGCGATATCCTGGTTGGACCTTTTCGGTGGTGTTGGTTTTCAGAGGGTGCACGTGGTTGGAGTTGCACAGAGAATTCTTACTTGTATGTCGAATTTGATGGAACGAACCGCTTCGAGATCTTGTCGACAAGCTGATGCTTGACGGGTCCGGCAATGGAGTTCATGACGGGCGGACGAGACGTTTGACGAAGGTGTTCAGATGTCCTTTACTGGTTTGCGAGGTGAGAACATCTCAAGCGTCCGGGACTACGATACGCAGACAAGATGACGAATTAATAATGCGGTGGGGGCCGGGTCCAACATATCAAAAGACGACTTCTCTTGAACGATCGCGATAATGGCGGCAGAAAATCTTTCGCCGCAGTGACACGCCTATTTGTAACTACGGACCACTCCTCCCCAGGACCCGCTCGTTGCAGTGTTTCCAATGGGCAGGTTTGAGATAAATCACAACTGTCTGCGCCAGCGTTTGTATCACACGACAATGTCTGGCATACCGAGGCCGGTAACTAGACAGAGTCTCTCGCCAGGGCCAGGGAAGCAACATGAGGATGCTGATGTCACGGCGCACACCAGCCTCCCAGTCGGACGCTCTACTAAACATGTGTACGTACGGCAATGCGACGAATGCATTCGACTACCGGTCGCCAGGTGTAGACCTACTGTGATGCTCCTTGCAACTTTATTGGGGCATCGCAGTCTGGAGAAACACTGTTGCAATAGCAAGAACACCAATGGATTTCTTTAGATCAATCATGTTCATGTCCACAGCATGATCCCTCCATGGCCGCCCTAGCCAGCTTGGCGCGACTCATCGGACGAGGCGCTGGCAACAGGTCGCGGCCCAGAAGGTCCGGAAGGGGAATTGCGCCCATAACCTCAACACCCCCTTCGGTACGCTTGGCAGCTCCGGCTTTGTGGACCATGTTGAGCCAGTTGCCGAGGCGGTACCCTGCCTTGGCGATCTGGAGTTCAATCGTGCTAATGACCGAGTTATAATAGTCCGGGTAGAGATCGCCACTCTTCAGGTCGTCGGGGCCGTTGGGCATGACAAAGGTGCAGACCAGCGCGTTGGCGTCAGTCGCCCAGCGCGTAGCCGTGGCGATGGCATCGCCGACGTCGTCGCCCTCGATCCAGCTTGCGGCTTGCGATTTGTAGCTGCCGGAGGTGATGTCCTTGATCAAGGTCTTGGACCACGTCTGCGCATGGTTCGTGGTGTGCCCGCCAATCAGTTTCTCCGGCATATATGTGTCCCAGTCGGCGTGAAGGTTGTCACTATGGTCGTCGAAGGTAACCTTGATGTGGTTTCCACCAAGCTCGTAGGCCTCGTCATGCAGCGGCTGCGTCAGATCACCGATGAAGTGTACGATAAACTTCAGCGCGTCGGCGACTTCGTCGTCCGCTAGTCGGCCATCGGTGACGCGCTGCGTGTAGTTGGCTACGGCAGATATGGAGCAGCCCGAATTGCCGCAGTCACGCTCGTAGTCGAGGTTGCACGACGAGGGAGGATTGTCCTCGGCATCGATGAAATGGAAGGGGGCCGTCCACTTCCCTCCGGCGGTGGCCCGATACTGGTCGGCCCAAGAGGCAATGCTGGCCAGGTACGAGTCGGAGGAGTCACCGAGAATACCCTGGGCCCTTTTCTTTTATTAGCAACAGATGCGACATCTTCGGTGATTCAAAGAGAACAGTATAGCTATGATACTGACCATGAAGCTGCTTCCGAGGTAAGGTAGTGTTGGGCAATGTAAGCCACGGTCGCGTGGCCGAGAACACCCCAGGCGTTTACGCCCTGTAGGCCGGCGAGGGCCAGGAGAGCGGCCTTGGTTAGGGATGCCATTGTGAGACAATCTGTCAGGGGCTAAACCGGAAGCCAACTAGGGGGGCACTTAGATCTGGGCAGCGTCCTGGCAGATCGATCGAGTGCTGGAGGGGGCTGGTGGTTTATATAGACGCCTTGGTGGTCAAGCAATTCATGCCAACTCGCCCGCTTTTCGGCCCTGAGCTGATGATGCAAGCCGCCATGCAGCCATGTCAATGCCTGTAATACGGACGTATAATGCGGACAATGGCTATCTGAAGACTCGGAGCTGCCGTGCCTGAGATCGTGTGGTGTGTTATCGGCGACAACGCGGGCTATGTTGCCCGTTTTAGCAGGTCGGCGGGATCGGCACCGCAGGTCGCCTGCAATTGACACTAGGGTGCGGCCGGCTCGTCCACTTAACGGGAGGATGGCCGACACGTGATATTTCAGTGGTAGTATTGCCAGATTTGGATTCGGTCTCCGATATCTGCAATCCGGAGCACGCCGTATATGGACACTTTAGTTCTATTGCCTTCTCCTCCCAGTCTCTCGAGAATAAGTTACTTGCCTAATGCACAGGAAAGGCAGAAAGATACACTTTCGGGATTGAAATTCATGCGTTTTAGTAATGGTGCTAGCGGTGAGATGAAGAAAACGCCTCTGATATCATTATTTCTGTATAAATTGCTTCACTGGCCCAAAGAGTAGAGGGTGATGTGATAAAGTAGATCGTACCCTCTGAGCCCGCTGGGTCTAACAATTGGGTACAGTCAGTCTCCACTAAGAATTGTGAATGTCTTCCCGCGAGTTTCCATGTTACATTTTATATTAGTTTGCATTCCATCTCTCACTGACCGGTCAGCTTGGAAAGCTTGAGTCTCTAAGTGCCATAGCACGTCTGTTCCGACTTGACTAATTATCGCAAAGGCAACGAAGTCACTGACCGCATAGTGGGCCCATTGCACAAGACATCAAGATTAAATCGTATTTATAGGGCGTGTATCCGTGAGTGGGTTACTATGCAGTAAACGTCGCGCTAGCGGGCGGCTAGGCTCCTCTATCATAACTGCAAATTCAACATAATCCTTATATTTGACAGATAGTGCGCTATAACTAGCCTCGCAGCTGGTCCTGGTGTACTAAACATCGCTGACGTTCCAACCCAACATAGTGTGATGACATGCGTGAAAGACCGCCTGTGAGACAGGATCGAGGATATTGAACGGTCAAGTGGCCAGTTGACCACTCGGTGTACTAAGCAACAAAGCAGCCGGACATGGCTGCTGAGTTACAAAACGACTTAGCTTGGCCAAACCAACGCGTCTTCTTCTTCGGTGTCTATGGAATCTTCTTCTTCGGTGTCTATGAAACAGCTATCAATCCATGTCAACGGCCCCTTCATTAACCTTCACGACACCAAAAATGCAGGTCCTTGACTAACGGCAGATTTTCACAGACTCATTGAACAGTAAGTGTCAATTCAGCCATGCCAAGATCTCCGACTTAGTAATGAGCTCTTCTACTGACGCTGGTGCAAGCAAGAACTCTTTGCAGACCTCACGCCCAAAGAGCTCGAGGACGTCAAACCGATACCTCCAGATCAGACTGCTATCAGCCCCATCTGATGCTGTTTGCCACAATTTTTGCGCCGCTGCATCCAGATTCTGAGGTCTACGTGAAGCAGCCAAATATGGATTACGGTTCATATATTATGGGGAGGTAGCTAGAAATGCCGCCGCATAAATAAAGTCGCGGTATACAACTATTAGAGTTAATTTTGGTTAATGTGGTAATTATTACTCTATTCCTCTCATATGAAGGGCGGCAATGAACCCAAGACGTGATGTCACTTATTTATAGCGTAGATAGAAGGAAAAACATTACTTATAGTATGAAGGCGGCATTAGAGGGTATATATTGCATAAGAGGCCTCTCCTTGTAAATAGTATTATTCTACTCGTTAATAAGCAGCCATTATCCCAATAATGCCTCAATCTATAATATAGATGATTAGACAACCTTCGCGCTCAAGAACAATCGGTCATGTGCGACGCCTCAACGAGAATGTTAAAATCGAATTGGCCCGCCTAAGAGATTCCTTGGCCACGATTTCCGAAGATAGATATCGCAATGGGGGCGACCGGCCGCGGCGAACGAGGCGGACGAGGCGGAAGCTAAAAGGGAGAATCTCACCTCGTGACCAGCTCCCGACGAACCCAGAGACCGAACTGCCAGGCTACAGAACACGCGACGAATTTGATAACATGCACAGCAAAAGATGTTGAAGATCTTCGCCATCACCTTGAGAAGGACGATAAATATATCCGCAATGCATTTGAACGCGTGGCGAGGATGGCCGCCGAGGCCAACGCGCCACGACGCGACGAACAGCCAACACTGGAGCGAATTGAGAAGAAGTTCAACCGAACCATAGCATCTATCGTGAAACTTACGCGACGGTTGTGGCCGAGCTCGCCCAGGTGTCTCTTTGATTGCGTGATTATTCTCTCCCCCTTTTCACGGACGGTGGTGAGACCGATCCTAGTTTAACATTTCTTAGGTTTTACTCTTTTATTGAGAGATTTCCCTAAGAATAGAGGGATTATAGTCTAGAGATTACTTCCTAGGCTTAGATAATTAATAATCGCGTGACGATGGGTGAGGGCAGTTGACTTATAAAGACTATTGATTTCTAGTTAATTGAACAAGGAATTGACTTCTTATCTATGTGCGGTAGACACTGTGATGCGATTAGACGGTCGTTGGGGCGTCGTGTTATGCGGCGTTATGGCCTCTGTCATCAATGTGATCCTCTGATTTCAAAGTAACCTTCTAGTCATCCATGTGATGTGGCTGTGGCGTGACAAATAATATATTAATATAAAGGCCAGCCAATTATATCAAATTTGATAATGGGGGCTATATTAGTTCCATGCCCCTAGCCTTAAAGCATGCATCATCTCCGCTGAGCGTTATAAAAAACAGCAAGGAGCACTTTACCCGAGTATTTAGTCGAGCTTACGAGTAATGACCTCACTGTGCTCCGTGCTACTTAAAGTCCCAATCGATCGATTGGTTCCTGTCCGACCTTCAGATTGGTTTCAAGGCTGCGACCCAGTCCTTCTTATCCCATTTCGCAAATTGCCCAGGATGCGAGCCTCAATCTTCACAAGCCAGATAATTGGCATTGCCTCAATTCTCTCGGTGAGAGCCAAGCCAGATGCCTCAGACCAATTCCCCCCCTTGCTTGATGCGACTCTCGAAGAACTCCGGCACGGGCTTGACAGCGGTGCCTTCACGAGTGTTGACCTCGTCGATGCCTACCTCGCCCGCATAAACGAGGTCAACTCTGCTCTTAGACCCGTCGCCGAGATCAATCCAGATGCCCGTGCAATCGCCGCACAGCTCGACGCAGAGAGACACAGCGGCGCCGCTGCCTCAAAACCTCTTCATGGCGTTCCAGTCCTCGTCAAAAACAACATTGCCACCTGCGACTTTATGAACAACACTGCCGGGTCATACGCCCTGCTCGGAGCCAAGGTGCCGGAGGACAGCACTGTGGTTGCAAAATTACGCAAAGCGGGAGCCATCATCTTGGGAAAGGCAAACTTATCGCAGTGGGCGAACTACCGAAGCTTCAACTCATCTAATGGCTGGTCGGCGTACGGTGGCCAAACTATCGGCGCATACTATCCTGGCCAAGACCCGTCAGGTTCGTCCTCGGGGAGCGGCGTCGCCTCATCTATTGGCCTGGCATGGGCATCCTTGGGCACTGAAACCGATGGGTCTATTTTATCTCCCGCTCTTACCAACAATTTGGTCGGCATTAAGCCTACGGTAGGCCTGACTTCACGTTACTTGGTTATACCAATCTCTGAGCATCAAGACACCATCGGCCCTTTGGCAAGAACTGTCAGAGATGCCGCGCATCTTCTTTCAGCAATTGCAGGACCTGACCCCAGGGATAACTACACATCGGCCTTTCCTTTTCGCAATGTTCCAGACTATGCCAAAGCTTGCAACCAATCTGGTCTGAAGGGACGGCGCCTTGGAGTCCCTCGAAATCTTATCACCACAAACGGCTCGGATCCGTCTGTGGCAGCTTTTGAATCGGCATTAAACGTTCTACGCGAGGCTGGCGCTGAGATAGTCGATAATCTGCAATTCCCCGGCATGGATATCCTCAATAAGGACTTCCCTAATGCTGAAATGGCAGTGCTCGATGCCGATTTTCTCGCCAACCTCCCTGATAAATATCTATCGCTCTTGGTTTCAAATCCCAACAACATCACCTCCCTCAAAGACCTTCTAGCATTCACACATACTGACCCCAAGGAGGATTTTCCACATCGCGATACTCGAATCTGGGAGCAGATATTAGCCGAAGGCTTCAACAACACCTCCTCTGAGATCTGGAACAACGAAACTACCATAATCCACCTGGCCGGACACCTCGGTCTGACAGGCGCACTGAAGAACTATACTCTTGACGCCGTTGTTCTACCTACTGCATTCATAATCAACACTGCTGCTCTTCTGGGAACACCGGTTGTTACGGTACCGTTGGGAAGAACACCGGATAACACGCCATTTGAGATAAATGAGTTTGGCAATTTAAACGCAACAGGCCCTAACATGCCCTTCGGAATTGGGTTTGCAGGTGATAAGTGGAGCGAGGAATCGTTGATTGGTATGGCATTTGCCTTCGAGCAACGAACACAGATTCGGAAGACTATCAAGCCGTTTATTCAGCCTCAAACTGAACTGGGAAATATCGTGCATAGGAAATTATATTAGTGTTATATCGCTGCTGCAGTTACAGTCGTATAACACAGTGATGTATTTAACCAGGGTAATTAGTTAAGGCCCTGACTTGTCCGCAATGCCGTGCTGTGAATCCTCCAGATGTTATACCTCATGAATCCTGACTTTTTACTCCCTGAACGCATCGCTGCATGCGGATACCAACTCAGACTACTCACCCATGGCTCTGGGAGCTTTCAGGTTGTTGAGTCTTACCCCCGAGCCAAGAGGAGTGAAATCGGAAAGCTGGATGAAGAAAATGAGAGACTAACCACTGGAAATGTGCAATGGATGGGAACGTGCATTCCACGGCTATATGATAAGGGTAGTATTTGGAAAGTGTGCCGCCAAGTACAGTCCCACCATCTGCCTCGGAACGGGTTGTCTGTGTCTTGAATGTCCTGGCCATGGCTTGAAGGCTACGAGTGCTTGGCTCGACGCCTCTACATTCGTCTCAAACTGCAAAATGCCCATGACTTCTTCACATGAATTGGAAATCTCGCGGACATGATATCCCCAGTTGCTGCAGCGTAGTCGTAGAACTTTTATACTCCAGCCGCTCTTCAATCCCGTTCTCAGTTAGACCGAACCCAATCTCAAAGATACTGAACGAGAGGTAGGTACAGCTAAGAGCGAATTCGGTTTCTACCCCTGCAAACTCTTGATGGTTTACGGACCACCGGTACTCGTGGTACACACAAGTACAGCAAGCACCTAAAAAGCCATAAAATTTGCGGCGGACTGGAGCCCATATTATGCCGCGAAACAAAGCCCAACAATGTACTTACAGATATCTCTAAGTAAATAGAGGTTCGGACAGTGCAGGCTAGACGAGGAGTACAAATTGCCCCGCTGCAAATACAAGGTCGCGTCTGTCGCTTGTGGTTCGAAATTGGAGTTCTGAATTCACTGTAATATAATATCTACTATTCTTCCAGCCACTTCTTGAGCTTTTCCAATGCTCGGAAAGCATGTGAGATCTTGTTCTTTTCTACCGTGTCCATCTCAGCCCTTGTGATGGCGGGTTATTTTCATGACATACGTCTGCCCCTCGTACTCGAATATCGGATCCCAGCCTATAAAGAATGAGCATCTCGTAAAATTATAGAGTAAAAATATCGCTTCCTACCAAATTTGTGAGGCCTCTTGCTGCTACTATCTCCCTATTTTGGTCAGACGGAAGGGGGAGTTTGGTCCCTAGACGGGACCGCCAACGCGGACGTCGCGTGGGTGTGGTGAAGTGGAACTTCCGTTTGTCTGTTCGTAAAACTTAGGTTCATCATGCAGGTTGCAGCACACACGGGGAGACGGCTCCGATGTTGAACTCACATCCTCCCCGGCCACCTGATACTAAGGTGGCCTATTCGTCGGTATTTTTAGTACCTGCCCATTTCTGTGGCAGGTGCCCAAATCCCCCGCGCCGCCCCGCTGATCTGCGACTGCGGGTGCGTAAATAAATATACTCTTATCATTTCGCTTCATTTTCATACATAATATCTAGTAGTTGTTTCTTATCGTTGACCTCTCCCTCGAGCGTAACCGAAGGCCCGGGACGGCGAAAAAACATACCTTCAAACACCTCGGGGAATAAGCTAGCGTATTCCCAATCGATGATAGCCTTTACCTTTAACGTCGCTGGGTCGATAATGACATTATACGTAGATAAGTCGTTATGATAGTTTGACGGAGTGAACTTTGGGGTCCCAAGGAACACGGCGAACACGGGGTTGCGTGGGAGCGCGGACTGCTTGCCCCGGCTCGGGATTGCACTCGCAGGTCTCTCGGGGTCAATCGCAAGTTGGTTTTACTTATTTAGACCATCTGATCACTGGCGCCCAAAGCTATTACTAGCAGCTAGAGCTCAGAAGGGGGCGTAGTTACTCACATCGCTTATTCACACACAGAAGGG
>NRSZ01001012.1:0-22614 GCA_002901185.1 Tolypocladium capitatum
GCGGGCCTAGGGGGCTCCGGGGGGTGGCGCCAATGTTGTTAGGGGCGAGTGGTGGCGGGGCCGATGCGCAACAGTGCGCATCACAGTACCGGAAACGTCTCGGAGCGCACTAGCCGCCGCATCGGTGCCTCGGCCTGTCCGCAGGATGGCCGTCGCAGGCGCCCATCAGCCACCGTCAGGGAGCGTCTCCCGTGCCGGAACCTGCGAACCCGGTGGCTGGCTGTGACGGATGGTGGTACGCCAGGCCCGCCCGCCGCCGGCACCGTCACCTCCGGCTCCACACTGTCGCAGCACCCGCTCGCGCACCGGCGCACAGTGCCAACGCCGGCGCTCCATGCACCGGCTGTCTCCCGTGCCTGCGTCAGGGCCCTGCCCGTCTCCGTTGCAATTTGCAGTCACCGCTTCAAGGATTGGATCTAATCCGTACGGGTCATACGGCGCAGTGCCCGCGGCAGTAAGTGCCCGCGGCAGTAAGTGCCCGATGCGGCGATAACACCCGCGGTACCGAGTACCCACCGTGGGCAGTCTTGTCGTTCAGCTGGCAGCCAGGGTGCACTGGCAGCCATGGTGCTGGCAGCCATGGTGCACTGGCAGCCGGCGTGCAGGCGCCGCCTCAGGCTTCCCATGCTTTCAGGCCGACGAGCCTTGCTGGACCCGCCATGCTCCCCGGCTGGGCGGTTGGCGTGCTGAGATTGCCCATGGTCCACTTCGCCATCGTCCGCGCCGCCTGGCCCCTGCCTACGTTGCAACCCGTCGCCTGGCTGCGACAGAGGCAGTGGCACTCGAGCAGCTGCAGCGCAAAGGTGGCGGATCCACGAGGCGCCTACGAGAACAAACGCGAACGGCATGCTGGCTGTCGGCGAATTGACCGTCGGGCGTCGCCGACAAGTCAGCAGGTCGCGTTTGGTGGGATCGTGGCTGGTCACCACCTCCCCGTCGTGCGGGGCGCAGTCAGCGCTTGTCGATGTGGGGAATCGATCGCCGCCGCGTCAGGCCCTTCTGGAGAACGTGATGATGAGCTGGCGTCTGCCTGCCACCACGCGCGCGCTGCCTCGGGCCGTTGTCACGCACACAGAACAGGAATGAATTGCGTCATTGGCAGACCTCACGCCAGCGTCAAACCTGGCCAAAGGGAACGCGGCCGACCGGAAGACCTCTGTCGGGCGTCAAGTCCGTGCTCGGCCTTGTCGACAATCGACTGATCATTTTAGCATACTTCGGATGCGTTCGGAGTGTGCGTACTCCCAACTGATGCGCCGTCCAACGACCCTTTTCCAATCCTGGCCAAGGTTCCGCCTCGTCGTGTGGCTTGGGTACAAAGGACAGTTCTCGTGGCTATTTCGGGCGTGCTGGGCCACCATTCCCATTTGCGGAGCGGTTTTCAACACAGTTACGTCCATTTCAACACCTGACGCCAATCCGTCGGCCTCTTGCCATCTCTTCACCACGGCCTTGGCGTCCGGCATTGCCGAGTGACGGCAGCTGGCTGCTAGCGGCGTGATCTGGCCGGCCGGCAATGTCTGGCGCCAGGAACACAATGGCAGTATCGCACTTGTCCAAGGGAGCCTGCATTTGGTGATGCGTAGACGTGCCCGATTCACGCGTCGTTCCATCTCTGGCAGGACACGACCCCGCCGACCCGAGGTTCTGCAATGACCAGCATGAAGCTCGCAGCACCTGACAGCGAGGCCAGATTGACTGACTACGAGTACACCGCTCTTTGCTAGCGGTGTGGCTTTTGGGTGAAACGCTGCGGTCGGACGTCTGCGCGTCTGTGCGTTCGGAAACGCTCGTGAGGTAATATGTTTTGGTCCCCGAATTGTTACTTCGAACCGCTACCCGTTCCTGCACTTGCACAAGGTATCTTTATCCGAATGAAATATGACGTGTACCGTTACAGGTCCGGTATCCCTTCCATGGCACCAAGTCACGTGCCTCGGCACGTAGCCCTAGGCTTAGTCAGGCATTTCCTCCGAAAGCCCCTGTCTTAGATAGAGCATCAGATACCAAACGCAGGTAACGGTAACGGTAACGGTTTAGAGGATCCCCCCCGTCATCCCCTAGCGCGTAGTATAATATCTTTATTCTTCAAAGGGGTAGTCTAGGTTTTAAATAATCCTAGAAATAGAAGCTTTAGATAAGAAGAAGAAGAAGAAGAAGCATATTACGCTAGCTAGTATAAAGAATAGAGCGGCTAAGTACCTCTAGTTAGATAATAGAGGAGAAGGCTTAGTATTTAGCTAATGTGAGGAGTAGAGTGACTGAGCACCTCTAGTCAGGTACAAGACAATGGAGGAGAAGGCGTGGTATTCCGCTAGGTCTATCCTCTCTATTAGACTGAATCTTAGGGACGAGAAGATCCTCTGCTAAGATCAGTCTCTATGTGCCCTTTTATACTACCGAGGGGCCTGTGGCTAGTTAAGGTATATTATATGTTGGCGACATAGTGGTGTCATCCGGGTGACTCGCCGGTGAGGCTATGTCGGTGCGCCGCTGACCCCGCGATCTACTAGCCCTACACCTAGTGACATGCAAATGCCGTTCTCCTCGTATTATCCAAATGACAATTCAATGACGTCCTTGCGTCTTTCTCAGAGACTCGGCGGGGTGGTCTTACCCGCCTAGGTCTCTGGTGCGAGTCACCTCTTATTCGCCGGTCTCTCCTGGTTGTTGCCTCGCAGCTACATCTATCCTCTCTATGCCCTTATAAGAGGAACCGCCTCGTCCTCCTTTAAGCAATAGAGGCTGACCCTAGTGGAGGGGCGCTGCTGGCGAGACGTCGCGAATAGCGAGCCCCAGACGAGCCCCAGCGAGCGGGAGGGCGCCGCCTCGCGGAGCCTGCGCTGGTGCATGATGCCCAGCCACGCCACGCCGTGCCTGAGTTCCCGCCGCCCCGAAGCGAGCCTCGGGCGTGGATGGAGGCTGTTCCGGGGCTTGCGTTGAGGCGCCGATGGGAAGCAGAGCATGTAGAGGAGGCGGACTTGGTGGTATGTCGGCATCATCGCCAATGGCCATGGTGGCCGTGGGCAGTCTGATCCCGTCCCGTACCGTGCTCGCACAGAGACGTAGAAACTACCACAATGGTCGGAACGACGCGGCGACAGACTCGGGTGTGTTGCTGCACTATTGCTCAGAACTTGACAAGACTGGGCTGGGCCGGTGGGTCCGGGGAGGCGGAGAAAACGGCGGAGAAAACGGCGGAGAAAACGGCGGCCGTCGACTCCGGCCGCTGTCCGCTGACCGAGGCGCCTCAGGAACGCGAGGATGGCGATATCCTCCAGTCGCGAACATGGTCCAGCACCAGTACCGCCTCCCCTCGGGCCGGGCGGTGGAATGTACCATCCTCGCCGCGGCGGCATGCCTCTCGCTCTACCTATACGTCCGCCCGGCCCTCGCGGACGTGCCCAAGCCGCCGAGGACCATCCGCGCCAAGGCTCGCGAGGCGGCCCGACGCCTCCCCGGCTCGCCTGCGGCGTTGCCGTATCCGCCGGACGTCTTCCCCGGCGCGCGGGACGTCGAGACCGAGTACGGGACCATCAAGGTCTTTGAGTGGGGGCCCGAGGATGGCGAGAAGGTACTGCTGATGCATGGCATTGGGACGCCGTGCGTGGCATTGGGGGACATGGCCAAGGAGTTTGCGGGGAGAGGGCGTAGGGTCATGCTGTTTGGTGAGTTGCCCAGGCGTCCTGCGATGGCTCTTCCGGGCCTTGAGAGAGTGCTCGTGTCCGTGTCCGGGCTCGGATGAGCTGGATTGCCCACCGTCGTCACGAGAGCGAGACACTCACGCGCTGCAGACTTCTTCGGTCGAGGCTACTCGGATGCTCCCCTCGGCGTCCCCTACGATGACCGCCTCTACGCCACCCAGATCCTCCTCGTCCTCGCCTCCTCCCCCCTCCCCTGGACCGGCTCCTCCGCCTTCCACCTCCTCGGCTACTCCCTCGGCGGCGCCCTCGCCGCCTCCTTCGCCGCCTACCACCCGCACCTGCTGCGCTCCCTGACCCTCGTCTGCCCCGGCGGCCTGGTCCGCGCCTCGCACGTCAGCTGGAGGAGCCGGTTGCTCTACGCGGAGGGCGTGCTGCCCGGCTGGCTGGCCACCGCGCTGGCCCGCCGCAGGCTGGAGCCCAGGCGCGGCGCCAGCGCCGACGTGCCCGAGGGCCAGGACGCCGACGTGGACTTTGACGAGGTGCCCGTGTCTGCGGAGAGGGCGGACGTGAAGGTTGGGGACGTGGTACGGTGGCAGATGGGCGGGAACGAGGGCTTCGTGGGGGCTTATATGAGCACGGTCCGGAACGCGCCGATTTATGGGCAGCACGACAGGGTGTGGAAACGGCTCGGCGAGCAACTGTCGCAGCGGCGCGGTCACGGAGATGACGTCCCTGCCGGCTTGGAAAGTGGCCGCATCTGCCTCATACTCGCGGAGCGAGATCCGATTGTCGTAAAGGAGGAATGGATCGAGGATTCCAAAGCCGTTCTTGGCGAGGACGGGGTCGAGGTCCACGTGGTCAGCGGGGGCCACGAGATTGCCATTTCCAAGGGCAGGGAGGTGGCTGATGTGGCGATGAGAGCGTGGAATGGCAAGGAGAAGCCTTGAACATGGATGAAGAAGCCCCGATGGGGCTATAGAAATAGACACCGTCTAAGCCCGCTATTCCTCGTGCGCTACCCGTAACCCGTGTGTGTTCAGACACCAAACGCCATGCCGATGCCCGGGCATCCAAACAAGGTAGCCGTCAGTGTGCCATGCCTCTCGTGCTCCATTCGTCATGCCCCTGCAGAACCTAGCGGCCTCGAACAACCCATAAACGCCATTACTTGTCCAGGCCGCGTGCCTTGACGAAACGATTGATTTGCTCACGGGTAAGCTTGTCGTCGTACTGTTCGTAGCATTCATAAAATGATATCATCTCCTGCGTCGCGTCGACCATTGCCGCAATGTCCACGGTGCTCTCGGCCAGCCAGGCGGCAAAGTGCTGCACCCTGGTGATGCGCGCCTCCTGCTGCTTCTCCTTTGAGTCGGTCACCATGGGCAGATCGGGAAGTCCACTCCCTCGAGCTTGGGCTTGGCTGAGAGCCGCCTGCGCAGCCGCCAGGCCGGCTGCGGCCGAAGAACCAGTTGCAGTCTGCCCCGGAGTGGACGAGTTGGGCCGCAGCACCAGAGCGAGGAGGATGGCAACCAGGGCGAAGACGTGCGGGGCGCAGAGGAGCGGCAGGTCCGTCATGTAGTGATCATTGATGACCGATCGAGCCAGCTGGACGTCCTCGTCGACCAGAGCCAGCTCTCCACGCAGAGAGCTAAGGGTTCGGTACGGTTGATGGACGATGAGTTGGGAGCTCATCTCGCTGATAAGGAAGAACTCGCACTCGCCGATCTTGGAGGTGTCGAGGCCGATGAAGTCCTGCCAGAGCTGGCGCGATTCCGTCACAATGAGCCGGATGTGCTGGGGCGCCTCTTCCATCTTGCATGCCAGATATATGGCGGTCGCGATGACGAGGTAGGGGTTCGTGCGGCGAATCTCGACGCGGGAATAGAAGCGCTTGAGGTAGACCTGGGCGGTGGCCATGGCCTGCTGGCGCATGTTTAGGCGCTTGCCCAGGCGCAGCAACTCTGGAGCGACGACGCGGTCAGCCGCCATGGCCCATGGGTGTCGACGCGATTGCAAGACTCACGCTGGTTGAAGTAGATGGACAGGTGTCTGGTCTGGGGAAGGGGAAACATGCGAATCAGGTCGGCGTTGTCGTCCTCGAGCCGTTGGCGCTTCGACGCCAGCTGCTTCTTCGTGAAGAGCCAATGGCGCCTCTGGGTCGACTCCCAGTAGTTGGCCGACATTGCTCGCGGAACGGGCACGCAGGGGCGCCCTTTGCTTGCGGCGACGGCAGCCGGGACGAGGTTGACGATGCATGGGCGAGGCTCAGCCCAGCGACCGATGCGTCGTCGTTGCCAGCAAGGCTACCGAAGTACCTGCCTACCTAGGGTGGTGGAGCCGCTCGGGACCTCGACCGGCAGCCATTTTCTTCCATCGACTCGTGCTAACCGGAGCTGCCAGCCACGTCTTGCATCATCGGCCTGGCCATCCACGCCTCCCGCCGTCAGCGTCCCGCCACACAGCCCTCGTACCATGCTGTCGACATAGCGAACCGAGCCGACGACGCGCGAGCGACGCCAAACCAGCCCAGCCACGGCAGCGCAACGCCCGCGAGAAATGCCGCCGCCGCCATGAGCGTGTCCAAGCTCGTCGGCGACGCGGAGCGCGGGCTCGGGGAGTCGCAGAACCAGCGCGATGCCCGCGTCGAGGCCCTCTGGGCCAAGCTGGACCCCGGCCGCACGGGCGAGCTGGATCTGAAGGGGCTGCAGAAGGGGTTTCGCAGGATCGATCACCGTGAGCAGAGCAACGGCGGGGTTGCAGCGCGGAGCTGACAGACGATGCAGCCATGAAGAACGCCGACGAGCTGCTGAGGCAGATCATGGACGAGGTGGACACGAATCGCGACGGCATAATTCAGTATCAAGGTACATCTCACCCGTGGTGGAGCTGCAAAACCCTTCGCGTGGTCAAGGCTGCATGGAGCACCACCACTGACGCGAACCCACCGCCTCTCAGAGTTCTGCACCTTCGTCGAAGGAGCCGAGAGGCAGCTCCTTCTCCTCTTCAAGACCATAGACAAAGATGGCAACGGAAAACTCGACATGAAGGAGCTCCAAACCGCCTTTCGAACCGCCGGCCTGACCGTGTCGAGCCGCAGACTGTCCGACTTCTTCAACGACATGGACGAGAACCATGACGGATACGTCAGCTTTGACGAGTGGCGGTACGTTCATTCTTTGCGCTGCGCCGGTTGGTCTTTTGACAAAGCCTGGTCGCGGGTTGTGGTCACTGGTTGTCTCGCGTGCCCAGCTGTCATGTGCCGCTGGTTTGGTGACGGGCGCGAGGGACCACATCGCAGCCAACCAAAAAGGCGTTGCCCATCGTCGTCGGCTCAACCGCGCTGGAGCCGACCGTTGGGCGTAAAACGAAGCAGCTGGCTGATGCTGTTTCAGGAACTTCCTCCTCTTCATGCCGGCGCGCGACCATGATTCTCAGCTGCGTGCCGTGCTGTCCTACTACTACTCCGTCGTTAATGTTACCCCCGAGGGAGATTCCATCGTCAGTGAAGAGACATTGGAAGGCTTAGGTACGGACGGCTCCTCCTACTCTTTCATTCAATCCTTCTTCGGCTCTCTGCTCAGAGTCGCTTCTCCTGCTCCTTTCGCGACAAGTCCACCACCACCTACGACACCCACGACGCTTCAAAACACCGAGAGAGCACATGCGGAGGAGGAAGCGCTGCCGGCGCAGACGGAGAAAATAGATGCCGCTGAAGCGACCACGGACACCATCGTCGACGCTGCAGCGACCCGGCGGCGAAAGTCCTCCACAGATGCCATGACTCGGCAAGACGGCGATGGCACCCCAGACGAGCACCTTGGGGAGTCACAGTCCTCCTCTGGCAAAGCCGTGGCAGCCAAGAAGAAGTATAGACTGACAGACTTCGCGCCCGATCCAGGTTACTTCCTTGCGGGTGCCATCGCCGGCGGAGTGTCGCGGACTGCCACTGCGCCTCTTGACCGGTTGAAAGTCTATCTGCTCGTCAATACCAGCAGCAGCTCCGAGACGGCCGTTACAGCGATCAAGCATGGCCGTCCCGTAGATGCCGTGAAAAACGCGACGCGGCCCATTAGGGAAGCCGTCAGGGACTTGTATCGATCAGGCGGACTGCGCGGCTTTTTTGCTGGTAAGACGACCCTCATGCCAAAAGATGGCGAGACGGCGATGCTGACAAGTCGGCAGGCAACGGCCTGAACGTGGTGAAGATCATGCCCGAGACGGCCATCAAGTTTGGGTCCTACGAGGCGGCTAAGCGCGCACTCGCCAACTTCGAGGGCCACGGCGACCCGAGGCAGATCAACTCATATTCGAAATTCACCGCGGGCGGTGTTGCCGGCATGATTGCACAGTGAGCGGCGGTGCCAGTTGCGCGGCCAAGAGGATCCAGCTCCCCGCTAACCCGCAGCAGGTTCTGCATTTATCCACTCGATACCCTGAAGTTCCGACTTCAGTGCGAGACGGTCAAGGACGGCCTCACAGGAAGCGCACTCGTCCGCCAAACGGCCATCAGGATGTACGCCGATGGTGGTGTTCGGGCCTGTTATCGGGGTGTGACCATGGGCCTGATCGGCATGTTCCCGTACAGCGCCATCGACATGGCCATGTTTGAGCTGTTGAAGAAGACGTATCAAGGCTACTACGCGCAGTACGCCGGGTGCCACGAGGACGATGCCGAGCCGGGAAACATCGCGACGGGCATCATCGGCGCGACGTCGGGGGCGATCGGCGCAACCGTCGTGTACCCGCTCAACGTGGTGCGCACGCGATTACAGACGCAAGGAACCGTGATGCACCAGGCGACGTACACGGGCATCTGGGACGTCACGCAGAAGACGATTCAACGCGAAGGCTACCGAGGGCTCTACAAAGGGCTGACGCCGAATCTGCTGAAGGTTGCCCCGGCACTGAGCATAACTTGGGTGGTGTACGAGAACTCGAAGCGGATACTCGGACTGCATTGATGGACGAAACGGACGGGAGGGGGAGGGGAAGCAAGGGAGACGGTACATATTCGCCCGTCAGAGGCGGCAGGGACTCGCCAAGACGCACTCGCACGTGGCAGTACATGATCAGCTCCGTTACGGCCGCCGGTTCCCTTTGTTGGATGGCCTTGTTCTTGGCTTATGACGAGATTTTGGGACTCGCCAAGTCCCGTAGAAATAGAGTCGGTGGGGACGCCCACTCGACGGCAGACGGCAGCCCGGACTGAGAGAAGACGTCTCGGGGACGAAGAGACGGGGGAGAGGGAGAGCGGTGTCGGATGTCATATGACATCCCTCAATGTATAGAGTCATACTGGCCAGCAGAGGCCAAAGCCAAACCCTGCAGCTGCGCAAATGCAAATGGTTGAGATCAAGACAAACCGGCAACGCGGGAGAGAGGCGCGGCTCTGGCGGTTGTTGAAGAAGCGAGCCTTGATGGACGGCCCTTGGTATTCGCGGCGAGGCTCCCACAAGCACGCCGGCACTGCGGCCCCCGCGAGGAGTCACGCACGATGGCGCGCCGCCGGTCGAGCTGCAGGCCCAGCGTCATGGCGCGGGAGCATTGCGTGCGCTGCTGACGAGGCCCGCTCCGGGTACGACAGCCGAAGCGGCGGTGGTTGCGCGTCCGCGGCGGCCCATTGGGCAGAGACGGGACCCTGGACCGAGGCGCCACGTCTCCTGGATGGGCGATGCGGGAATATAGAGGGAGGGACGACAGGCAACGGGGGTTCGGTCCGGTGCTCGGGGAGTTGTTCTGCTGCCCGGGCTGCCCGGTCGGGGTCCGGAGACGGGTGGAGACGCAGGCTCGGCTCGACCGAGGTGGGCAAGCAAGGAAGAGGAAAGGCAGACGGCCAACTGCTCGCCCGTGTTTGGTGTAAGCAAGCAGGCGTTCTGGACGTTGGCCCTCTGTCGCTTCTCTTCCATCCTCCCTGCATCCCAACCGGCTTGGCAGAGCCGCGCGCGAAGCCGGCCACTTACACGGCGCTGCCCACGTACACGACGGATTCTAGCACCATGCCGGACCTGGGGCAGGACGCCTCGCATGACGAGCGCGATGCCCTGTCGCCCACCGACGGCTACTTCGGCGCGTCGTCGTCGCCGTCGGAGGGGGAGGGCGCGGCGTCTTGCTGGCCCTGGCGGCAATACCCTCACCACCAGCGGCAGCAGAATGCGCCCACCGTGCTCGTCGAGGATCCGGGCCTGCGTGCCCAGGGCGCAGCCGACAAGGCGAGGGAGGCCGAGGAGGAGCGCTTGATCAACGACGCCACCTGTCGGACGGCGTCGTCACCCTGCCCGCCGCAGGTCTCAGCTGCAACAACCGGCTCGTCATCATCGTCTCAAGGCGGCCCTGCCTCTCCCTCGGCGGCTGCTGCGCCGGCACAGCCCCCTTTTGCTGCCTCGCGTCATCACCGGGGCAGCGTCGACGAGGGCGAGCCGCTTCGATTTCCCGGGCACGGTACCCGTCTTCCCTACTTATACACGCCTGCCAACCGTGGCGAGACGACGAGTACGTCGCCGCCGCACCGCCGTAACCGGCTTGACGCGTCGCCCACCTGCTCGCCTTCCCCGCCGTCTCCTCCTCCCCGCGGACATGCCCAGCACCGGCAGGGCTACCAGACCTTTCCGTCTCCTGACATCATGGGCGTGCCCGAAGAGCATCCGCCGCGCCAGCCCGAGTCCATGGGTGGTCCGCCCCATGGCCCGCCGTCGCCGAGGTGGCCGAGAGTTAAAGAGTCGGTGGGCTCGCCCAACCTGAGAAGGAGGATCAAGACGATCCTCGGCGTGCTCGTCATCTTTTCCGTCATCTTTGCGATGCTGGGCACCTTGAACCCTTCGTCGTCTTCGCACCACAAGGTACGCCGACCATCTACCGTCACTCGCCTGCTTGCCTTCCTCGGCTGTCGCATGGTCCGTTCACCGTCCCGCACGCCGCTGTCGCGCTGCCCTCGCGCCTCCACGAGACACCGTCGCTCCAAGCCACCTGCTTCCCCGTGTTGAAGAACCTCGGCTAACCACCGCCCACAGAACACCGGGATCGACAACGGTTCTGTCAGAGAACCGGACGTGGGGGGCGATGGTGACCTGGAGTGGAGGCCCTCCCCGGGCTGCCGCAACACCCCCTATGCCTTCTCCGGGACCACCGCCGCCGTCCGCTTTGGCGGCAACCGAGATCTCGACATCAGGCAGGAGATTGAGGAGAACTCGGACACGTCCGACTGGCGACAGCCAAGGGTCTTTGGACACATCATTCTGCGCCCCGCTGGCGGCGATGCCTCTGAAGGATCCATCGAGCTCCAGGTAATCTCCAACGACGAGAACCTTCGCGTCCGGGTCGATTCGGATGTCCACGACGACCACCATCTCTTCAAGATGACTACTCCGCGAGCGATCGAGTGGGGGTCTTCATCGAGCGACGGACCTTGCATCCAGATGCGTGCTACCCTTTGGGTTCCCCGCAAGGCACATCTTCGAGCCTTCACCCTCAACGCCGTCCACCTTGACGTCAACGTCATCGACGGCCTGATCCTGGACGTGGCTGACGAAACCAAGATTCAGACGGTCGTTGGCCACTTCCGAACCTCGCTGCCCGAGGACGTCAACGAGGAAGTTATCCCCTACACGCTCAGGTCGCGCAAGATTCGCATCAAGACCGTCGGCGGCGACGTCCAGGGCTGGTTCCCCCTGTACGACCTGCTCAAGATCTCTTCGGCCTCTGGCGACATCACCGCCCAGGTCGCTCCTAAGCCGGTTGACGAGAAGTCTCCCGCGTCGGCGGTGCTCGACATCTCGTCCATTTCCGGCCACATCAAGGTGACGGAGCCCCTGGCCGGCGCCTTGGGAGCTGGCAAGCCGGACAGGAAGCTGCCGGCACGCGACTACATCACCAGGCTGTCCACTACCTCGGGCCAGATCCAAGGAGAGGTGGCTGCGGGCTCCGAGGGCAAGTTCGGCTCGACGTCGGGCAACACAGTCCTCAGGGTCTTGCCGATATTCGACGAGGACACCGACAAGTCTGGATCCAAGCCTCGGCTCACCACACACTCGGTGAGCGGTGACTGGCGGGTGGCGGTCCTGGAGCCCCTGTGGACCGGCACCTCTGGCACGAGCATGCACACGCCCGGCCAGCCCTCGCCCGACGACGACGACGCGTCGCACAAGGACACCCACGAACCCCTCGTCATCGTCCACCCCGACGTGGAGCTCGCCAAGCACCACCGCTACCGCTCCAGCGGCGCATCCCGCAACGCCGACGAGGACAAGACGCCCGCGCTAAGCTTCCTCGAGTCAAGGCACGGCTCCGTCAGCGGCACGCTGAGGCTCTTCTACCCGGCCAGCTGGGAGGGCACCTTGCGCGCGCGGAGCATCGGCGGCAACATCGAGGTCACCGGCGACGGCGTCGAGATCATCCGCCGCGGCCGCGGCTGGGCCAGGCTCGTCGAGGGGCGCAAGGGCGAGGGCGACTCGGAGATTGACGTGGAGACCATGTCTGGAAACGTGGAGTTGGTTGTTGGTGGCGAGTCTTCCTAGACGACCGACGCTCGGATTCTCGAAAAGGGATGCGAAGGAAGGGGTGGTTTGGGTGGACAGATGTCTCTTTGGATGGCCTTGTGAGCGCTGCCGAGGAGTCACGGGGAGTTGTGCAATGCCTATTTGTTCCACATCATCCCAGGATGTTTTGTACCCGAGGAACACGAATGAGGAGGGCCACGCATTTCACTGTCGGACGTGCCTTTCAAGGCAAGATTACGACATGGTAAATCGAGTGCATTATACAAAACTGCGTTCATCACTTCGTTTCAATTCGTCGAGGCTCTGCCTGTTGCACGCATGCATATACATCGGTCCCCAGACAAGACCGTGGTCAAAGGGGAGGAAAAGAAATCCAGTCAATCAAGAAGGGGTATTCGGTAAAACAGCAATAAGAGAAAGAAACATGTGCGAGACGTGAAGCAAAGTTCGTGCAGTCCCGCGCGGTGAACATCAAGTCGTGCAGTATAGACATCTGGTCGTTTGTTCGTGCTCGGATCCTCAACAAAATAGAGACCCGACACAAGTCAGTCCACCGGTGAGCCGTGTTCTCGGCGTAGGTTGCCGCCCCCAATATTCAGTCATCCACCGGCCAAGGAAGGTCCCTGTTGCCCACAGCCGTGCACGTCAGGTAGCCGATGCTCTCGGAGCTTCTGCTCGAACCGCCCAGGTCAAGCTCGAGCGCACTGCCGAGGAGGGGCCGGACGACGTCCCTCGCCATGGCCTTGAGCTCGTCCATGCGCTTCTCGAAGCGGCGGAGGCTGTCGCGGCTGTAGAGCTCCGGCGTCAGCTTGAGGAACTTCTTGCACTCATCGCGGCCGAGGAAGGCGCCGGAGTTGCCGGAGCCCAGCGTGCGGTACGCGCGGCCGACGGACGTGAGCGGCGGGACGAGAGGCGGCAGCGAAGGATGGTGGCTGCGACCGTCGCGATCCCGCGGGGGTTGCGGCGTCGTGTTGTCGGCCAGCCATTGGCGGAAGAGGCTAACGACGAGCCAGTCGAGATAGCCGTTGGAGGGAGTGACGCGGTCGCCTCGCGCAGTCACGAGGTTGAGGCGGAAGAGGCGCCCCTCGACACGGCTGACCGTCTCCTCCAGCTCGTCCACCTTGTCCTCGATGATGTCCAGCACCATGTCCGGCAGCGCGGCACGCAAGCTGCGCTCTCCGGCCGGCCACTGGCCGACCACGTGGATGAGGGCCTCTTGGAAGATGGTCTTGCTCCGGGAGAGGTAGCCCAGGCGCAGGTAGGAGATGGGATACTTGGCGATCTGCTTCCACAGGCGCGACTGGAACTGAAGGAGGTGGTGGTCGACGCGGGGGCCCACGACGGCGAGCGCATCGTACTGGTCGGCAAGGGCCAGCAGCGACTTGCACTGGACGTAGGCATCTGCAACGTTTATGCCGTCCAGGACGGGGGGGTAGTTGTAGAAGATGCGCAAGAGGTTGTCGTAGTCGCGCAAAAGGTCCTGGTCCGTCTGGCACAGGGTCGGGGCGAGGCTGAGATTCGCGACGGACCGGGCAAAGGTGACGTGGTTGGACGGCACGGAGGAGGAGTGCGAGTGGCCGCCGCCTTTGGAGCGGGAGGTGGACTTGGATCCGGAGGAGGAATCCGGGCCGGGGCCGGGGCCGAAGAGCGACGCGAGGGCCGGCTTGGAGTCTGGTTTGGAGTCTGGCCGCCGGGACTCGTCTTTCTGGACGAGCATGGGGATGTCGCCATCGCCCGCGCCCGGGTCGAGCTCGTACCTCCATCGTCTCCCCGGCGTCGCGACCCCAGCGGCGCCTCTATCCGAGTCGCCGCCATCCAGCGCCGACGACGACTCCTCGCCGATGCGCGCCAGCTCGTTCCCGCCGGCGAGAAGCGGCTGGGCCTTGGACCACTCGGACGAGGTGCTGGCCTCGAAGAAGCCGCTACATCGCGTCAGGGTATGGCGGTGCAGCAGGTAGCGATTCTCGGCGGAGCCTGCGCGAACGAGGATCTCGACGTCGCCGCTGTGCGCGAAGACGGGGAAGTCGTTCTGCGGCACGTGCGAGGCGCCTCCGGCGTAGGAGCGATTGTAGCGCTTGGTGCGCGACAGAGACGGGCGCGAGACGACCGAGGAGGCGGAGTGGAGGCCGCGGCGGTGCGGGGTGAGCGCGGAGGAAGGGGACGGTTCTGGCTGGGAGACCATGGGTGAGGCGGTCGGCGATGTTCACGTCATGGGCGGATCGGAGGGAGTCTGCGACACGGCGGCGGCGGCTGGCGAGGACGGGCAGCGACGGACGAGGGAGGCGGCAAGGCCGCGAGGGAGAGGCGCAGCAGCAAACAACGAGAGCAGCAGACGACGCGAGGGCGGAGGATGGCAGGGGGGCGAAGAAGAGGAGCGGCGGCAGGGCGCGCGTGAAGCCGGAGGTTGGCGGTTGGACAGCAGCCGGTTGGACAGCAGCCGGCGGGATGAAGAAGCTAGCGCAGGAGGGCGCCGCAACCAGAGCAGGCTGCAAACGGAGCAGCGGCCAGCGAATCGCGGCCGGGAGGTGCTCGCGCGCAGCGAGCCGGCCAAGACAGGGCTGGCCATGTCTTGGTTGTGCGTCGACGGTCCAGTCCGTCGACGACAGGCCGCGGTGCGACGGGCCACGGCGGAGGCGGCGCGGGCCACGTGCAGCTGCGGGCCTCGCCACTTGGTGGGCAGCCGGTGGCCGCGGCCGGGGGGATGGCTCTGACGGGAGACGTTGCCGCTGGTTGCTGGAGCGGCTGGTTGCCGGAGCCGCTGTTTGCTGCAGCCGCGTCGAAGCGTCATCCGTGCCTCGCCGGCGCTGCGAGGCGCCGGCCGCAGGACGCTCGTCGAAGCTCGTCGCGCCCCGCATCTCCAGAACTCCACAGCGTCGCCCGACACCGCTCGCCGCCGCTCGAGACCGCGTTCGAGCACCGACATGGAGCCCGCAGCCGCACCAGCTCGGCCGCTGGAGAAGCGTGCGGCGGAATGAGCGCGCCCGCCCGAGTCTTCCACCGGTGCCCCAAGCCCATCGCCCTGGCCGAGTTCCGCGATGCCGTCGAGGCGGCGTGTCCTCCACGCTTCCCAGCCGTGCGCTATGCGCGGCCTCGCCGTGTCGGTATGTTTCTTCTGCCTGGCCGGGCGCGGTGTTGCTGACTCTCGAGCCAGCTCTGGCCGTCAGCGGAGGGGTCGACTCCATGGCCATGGCCTTCCTCTTCTCCAACCTCCTGAAGACGCACCGCGGCATCAGCATCGGCGACAACCCGGCCGAGAGCGCCTTCGGCATCGTCGTCGACCACCAGCTGCGAGACGGCAGCGCCCGAGAGGCGTCCCGGGTTGCCCTGGAGCTCAAGAGGCTGGGCCTCAAGGCCGTCGTCAAGCCGCTCAGTTGGAAACATGTCCGGCAGAGGGGGCTGGATCCGGCCCGGCTGCCCAATCTCGAAGGCTTGGCGCGAACGATGCGATATCAGATGCTGGGCCTGACTTGCTGCCACCTGCAGGCCGGCAACCTCTTCTTTGCCCACCACCGCGACGACCAATACGAGACCGTCTTGATGCGTCTGCTCGCCGGCCACGGCTACCGGGGCCTGCAGGGCATCCGTGAAGCCAACGCGATCCCCGAGTGCTACGAACTACACGGCGTCTACAAGAGCGGGTTGGTGGATGACCAGCTGCAACGGCATCCGTACCTGAGCTTCAAGCCTCCAAACAAGGAGATGCGGCGTCTGCGGCTGATCCTGAAGCACGACTCCAGCGCAGAGCCCTGGGCCCACATCAAGACGCACCTGGGCATCAACGACATGTCAGCTCAGTTCCCGGGGCACATCAACCGCGACGTCGACCCGCGGGTGCCCTACTTGACTCCGCTGAATTGCGAAGACGGCGGTATCACGATCCATCGCCCGCTGCTGGACTTTGACAAGGACAGGCTCGTTGCCACCTGCGAAGCAAACAAGGTCCGGTGGTTCGAGGATCACACCAATGTGGACCCGACCTTGACCACGCGGAACGCAATCAGGCACATGGCCAGATGCCACGAGCTGCCAGCCGCCCTGCAGAAGCCGTCCCTTTTGGCATTGTCGCAGAGGGCCAAGCACAGAGCCAACAGCGAGGAGGCAGCGGCCCGCCGACTGCTCGTGCGCGAAGCCGTCATTGAGGAATTCGACCCCAACGCTGGCACGCTGCTCGTTGAGCTCCCGTCTTTCCGCACGGGTCAGTCCCAACCGAGACGCCTGTTCGCCGCGGCGAGAGACCGAGCCCGCAGGCCGCAACGGAGAGTGATTGCGGCGGTAGCGATTCGCAAGCTCGTCGAGTTTGTCAGCCCAGACCTCCATGCACCGCCATTGTCAAATCTCGAAAACGTCGTAGACAGGCTCTTTCCCGAGCTGTCCTCGGGCCCAAGGGGCGAGCCACCAAGGGCCTTTTCAATAGCCGGCGTCGTCTTCGACCCGGTGGTCAGCCCGGCATCGACCAAGTGGTTCATCTCGCGGGCTCCTTACTCGTCGTCCCAACCGCTGCCTGAGCGAAAGCTCCCCGGCTACCTCAACTACGACCCCGCGCATTGGGGCCACGGGCCCGAGGAGCCCGCCGGTCGACATGCCCACTGGCGGAGCTGGAAGACGGCCAAGATATGGGACGGGCGTTTCTGGATACGGGTCAGCGCGTGTGTGCCCGCGAGGTTTCACATCCTGCCTCTGCTCCCGCAGTATGCCAAGCCCTTTCGACAGGCGCTGCCTCCGAGGCGGCGAGCCAGGCTGGAACGAATCCTCAAGTACTATGCCCCGGGCAAGGTGCGCTACTCGTTACCGGCGCTCTACAGCGTCGAGGCCCCCAGAGGGGCAGACCCGACCAGGTCTACGTTGACCCTGCTCGCCCTGCCAAGCCTGGGGATCCATGTCCCGGGGCTGGAGAGGTGGGTCAGGTATGAGGCGCGGTATAAGAAGATTGATGTCACGCTGCTGGGGCGCAAGAGGAGAGGCAGCGAGACGCCGGTTCTCGGCCATCATCACCACTCCTGCAGTTTGTCCAGACGGAAGCGAACAAGGCGGGCCGCCAACCACAGCGCCACGGGACGCCATGTAAAACACGTGTAACGCGACGGCTTATAGACAATGGAGATGCCCTGCCTTCACGGGGAAGCTACCGAATCCGGAGAGACATGCATGCTCTGTCCGTGGGCGTACGTGTCGGTGGCAGCATGGTTCTCGTCGTTTCCTGCCAAGGTTCCGAGCGGGCTGCCCTGTAGAAGCAAGGCGGGCGGGCACGGGAGTGTTGAAGCGCTCGCCAGCGAGGAGCCGGGCGAGCAAGAGATGGTAGCGAGCGTGGCATGCGTTCTCACGCCATGGCCCTGTATCCCATTCGTTGGCGTGTCATCAACGTCGCATCACCTGCAGCCCTGTCCAGGTTGCAACTGTGTAAATCCCACGGCGCTGCCGACGCGACGCCGGGCGACAGGTCGATTCCACGACTCGGCGTGCCCGCCAGCGTCGCGTCGGCACGCGTGCGTAGATTTCTCGCCACCAGCTTCCCAAGCCAACCAAGAGCACGCACAGCCACCGCCGCGCGCGCGCCCCGGCTCGATTGCCTGTCGAGGGGCGGCAAATGGGAAGTTGGAAACCGGACGCCTGGACCGGGCGAACGCTCCATTGGAGGGCAGGAATCGACTTGCAACGAGTCGGCGAATGGCCCGGCGCGCTCTCGTGGGGGTGAGGCGAGCATGGGGTGGTGGCGAGGTGACCAGTCAGTCGGCGGCCGTGGCCGCATGTGGCCCTAGGGGTTTAAACATGGAATCTAGATGCATTTTGCACCAAAAGCCACGGAACCCGGAATCAAAGACACGCCATGCCGAGAGGAGGTTCGCAGCGTCATGGGGAGAGACGCAACGAAAGACCGGGCCAGCCCAGGCAATTTCCCATGTTTCCTCGCGCACAGAGTCTCTTCCGCCTGACCGCCTCTGTCCCTCCCCAGTGCCACGGCCGGCCGCCTGCGACTCACGCACGCCCCGGACACGGCAACAAGGGAACCCGGCGTTTCGGTGAGAGCTGAAAGCGACTCTCGAAACATATAAGCAAACCGCAGGCCCGCCGGGGAGGTGGATGATGTGGGTGACGTGGGTGGTGTGGGAGGAGCAGCCCGCAACCACCGCTCTTGCCATCCACCTCGTCTGAGAATCCTCTCTCTTCTTTTCCTTTCCTTCAAACTCCGAGAAAACAACAGCCGGTGGTGGATCTGGCCTTTTCCCTTGCAGCCTCACTCCGCCCTGGCCGATGCCCCCAAGAGTCCGCCCAGTCGCCTCGCCTCGCCTCGCCTCGCCGCAGGTTTCTTCCTCCGACCAAGCGCAAAGGTGCCCGAGGCCACATGGCTCGCCCCCACCCCTCGCAGCCGGCATTCCAGCTGGCCGCAAGATGAGGCCGGGAAGGCGATGGGATGGGAACTCGAGTGGGCCAGAGAGGCCCGCGGTGCCGCTGGTGGAGATGGGCGCCGGGTCCGAGATTTGAGGGAGCCGAATCCCGAGTCCCGAGTCCCGCCACGGCCGGAGATGTGTCCAAACAGCAAAACATGGGACCGTTCAACAGAAGCCATGGACGGAATTGATCGGCCTTCACGGCATCATTCCACATCACGGCGCACGCGGGCCGGACGTGACCCATCCCGCCGGCGGGCATGGCCTCGACGCCTCTCGCTATACTCGTATGCTTCGCCTCGCCGTCGGCCGGCGCGTGCGTGGTTTGCAAAGGTCATGCCGCGGGGTGGTCGCAGCTCGCTCTGCCGCGTGGCCCACTGGAAGACGTGTTCGTCAATCAGACATTGGTTATGGACATGGTCAAGAAAGTGGAAGTCCCAACGGATATCCAGGGCTGTTTTGCCGTTTCGGAAGTGCTCCGCGATGTGGTGCATTCGTCTCCGGTACGCCTTCTCTTCGTCTTCCTGGAGCTCCGACGCCGCCGAGAACTCGCCCTGGTCGCAAAACCAGCATATGCTGTGCTTGGGGAAATTCCTCTTCAGATGCTCGGCTATGATGTGCTCGACCCAAGGCTCCACGTCGTCGAGGGCAAAGTTGGCACCGCAGCCAGACAGCCTGCGAAATTCGCAGGGGAGCCAGGACACGGGAGCATCGGGGACGGGAGCTCTCTGACGGTGCGGCGGCTCATGGCCCCGGCGAGGAGGGGCAGTCGATGTCGAATATGCCGAATAGCTGTCCAGGCTGTCAAACACGGCGCTGCGGGGCGTTGCGCTGCTCGCCAAGGACATGACGTCCCTCTCGGTACGGGCCGGCGACGGTGCCCGCGGCTCTGGCAACAGGATCTCGGGTGCATAGTACGGGCCAGACGCTGCGACGAACGGCCCGTCTTCCCCGGTCAACCGATAAAAGTCGCCAGACCTCCGTCCTTGGAACTGCCCCAGGAAGGTGTACAGGTCGGACGCGTCGAAGTCTGCCGACGCCATCGTGGGCCGGCGCTATGGCATCAAACGACACGGGCTGCTGGTGGGGTGCGGAGTCCTCCCCCAAGAGCCGCGACAAGGAAGCAGAGGAGGTCGTCGACGACCTTGCTCGATGAGGAAAAGAGGTCGAGAAGGCCTGGCGAAATATCGATATGTTTCTGTCGCAAGCCGGAAGCAGGATTCCGGCAGTGGACAGACCAGACGGGTCAGCTGGACGAGGCGTCGGGCGGCGGCGTGTTGTGTGGATTGGGCAGGCTGAACGAGTTGACCGGAGCCTCTACGTTGCCGCTAGAGTTTTTGGGTCGACGGCAGCGGCAACAACTGACGCCGAGGGACCCCCGGGCGACGAAGCGTCGAAAAATGAGGACGAGCGGTAAGACTGCAGAGCAGACCTGTGGGATTGATGTGCGCCCCAGGCCAGGAGAGAAGGGGTGTGCGCTGCGCTGGCGACTGACGATGTGGATGGAGTTTGGAGGACGCAAGAACGGCGGGCATCTCCACAGTTTTCTGCACAATGTCATCAAGATGGATGCCCCCGTGGATGGCACTCTGTCGAGCTGCGGCGGGACTACGATACGCATCAATGGTTGACACCGCAACCCAACGGCATAAGACGACCAAACGGCTGGCGTCGGGTTGACGCCACTGTCGTCGACATCTTATTCGGACCGGTCCTCGACGTATCATCTACCGCGATATTGGCACAAGAATACGCGCTGCGGCCGGGCATCCCTGGGCAGACTCGACAAGACGCCATGGACAGTGCAGTCATGGGAGCCCGTATGGGACGAAATGACTGGCTGCCTCGACCGGAAGATGCAGACGGGCAAGAAGACGGTGATGCCGAGCGCACACCAGCAAGACGTGGAGCAGCGCTGCGGTTACGCGACGCCTGTGCCTCCAGCCAATGCCTGATGGCGGCGTATAATACTGGCCGCCAGGCGACGAATAACGAAGCGGTACTTTCACCGGTCTTGGCCTGGGTCGGTCGCACGGTTTCTGGCATGCCATGAACGCATGACGGCATCGATTGCTGATCCGCGGTCCACGTATCTAGCGCCGGACATGATGCTGGACTCGATGCCTGGGAGTAGGGATGCGACGAGACCTGGCAGGCGGCGAGGTAGCACCCCGGAGGACCATGAATGCAGAGCACGAGTCCGCGTGGGCAGAGCAACGGCCCTCGACATGTCCTGACCCCGGACGGCCGCGTGAGGCCGGAACGAGACGCGGTGGGTGCCGGGAAGATCTATCCGCATGCACGACCAGAGCTTTTCCAAGCGGGGGAGCGTCGCATACCTGGAAAGTTGAGGCTCAAGGCCGGACCCTGGCTGCCCACGTCAATCAAATCAATCCATTGGGACATGACGACGGTCGCTTTAGCGCCGACGTCGCCAAAGCCGCGCCGTGTTCCGCTTCGAGGCACGACACGGATCATGCCAGCCGGGCCCGAGATCTCTGAAACTTAATGACGAGTACATGCCAAGTACGTACTGGGTACGTGCGAGTTGACGTGATGGGACCAGCCACGAGCCAAGAAAACGCCGCGTCGGCTCATTGATCCGTCAATCAAACAAGCCCAGCGCACAGAGCGCTGTCTGAACCCGGGCGCGATACCTGCCCCGGTGTTGAGATGTTGATCGAGGCGCAATCACGAAGTATGCTTAAATCTCCTCTTCCAGCCATCTCCATGGGGTGGCGTGTGCGCGCGGACAGGGCGTGGCGTCCCACGACAATGTCTGGTCCGCGTCGTCGAGGACGAGCCTCGTTGCGTCGACGACGACGGGCATCCCAGACGGCGGAGAGGGCTACATGGAGCCCGCTGGCCGTGGCTAGAGGGTGTTGGGACCGTTTACGAAGCCGCTACGGCTGCGTGTCGGCGACGGGTTCCAGTGCACGTCGGTCGTTTGGACCTCGCGCAACGCCCTCGCGCCGACCGCCCGCGGAAATGGCTGCATCGACGTGACGGACACGGGCGGCGATGCTGGCAATGCTGGCCAACGGCGAGACGTCGCAGCTCGGTCACCTGCGTCGGCGAGGTGCACATGCTATATCGGAAGAAGGAGAGGTGATTTCGTCGTTGCGCTCTGCTCAAGCAGCAGCTCTATCCTGCCGATGCCCCCTTTGCACAGCCTCTATCTCGGTGCCCCCCTATGCCGACCCAGCCTGGCTCCGTCGCTGTTCTCGAAGCCCTTCCCCGAAACCTCGTCTGCCGTCTGCCTCCCCTCCCGCCATCTGGGGGAGCAGCCAGCCGAGCAGCCCGAGTTGCATTGCATCGTTGGCCAGAAACAAAGTAGAGACGAGGACCACGCCGCGGTTCGGCGTTGTGAATTCCATGCCAAACGCCGTTACCCGATGTGCTCTGTAGCAACGCCCGTAGCTTGCTGTAAACGACCGGTATTCCCAACCGAACGCGTGCCGAGACTCGGGCAGTGGACCGATGCTGCTCGCCGTTCCCTGCCGTGACGGCCCTGGCCCGGTTCGCGGAAGGACTCGAGCGTGGGTGTCCCCGACGCCTCTCGCTCCGAGGACATCCCCCTGCCGTGGAGCAGGCCGCTTATTCCTCTGGACTGCAGAGCACCCTCGCCTTGGCAATGACATTCCGAAACTGCATCTGGCCCCCGTTCTCGTCCCCGTGCTTGATGACGCCGGGGAACACGACGCACCAGATGTCCCTCCGCGCGAGCGCCTCCTCGTCCTCGCCACCCACGTCCTCCATGGTCTCGGCCTCGAAGAGGGTCCGCCGGTGCGGCAGCACGTCGGGCATGTGGACGCGCAGCACGGCCTTCTGCACGACGAGCAGGCGCGCGAGCTCGACCGAGTTGTTGACGAGCACGCGCAGCGCCGAGTCGCGCGCCTCGGAGCGCGGCGGGGAGGGGTCGGCCGCGGCGGACGGGGGCACGGCGATGGCGTCGAGGATGCGGTTGGTGCGGGAGACGACGGCCTCGACAAAGGCGCCGGTTTCGGAGTGGAGGAGCTGGGGGGCTTCGCGGCGGAGGAGGGCGAGGGTCGAGGAGCGCCATTGGTTGACGGCTTCGTCCGAGGCGGCTGG
>NRSZ01000234.1:0-69920 GCA_002901185.1 Tolypocladium capitatum
GAGGTACGGGGGACGAGGCACGGGGGACGAGGCACGGGCGACGAGGTACGGTACGAGGCACCCGGTCCCGCCGGCGGCGCAGCGCGAGCGGCGTCATTACTAAGCCGGCGGCGCCGTTTGCAATCGCACCTGCTAAAAACGACCAGCAGCGCGCGACGGACGCGCAACCCGCGCGCCACGGCCGCCGTTAGCCCCGGTTTTGCCGACGCACGTGGTGGGCGCCGGCGCGTAAAACAAACATTCCGGCCCGGGTGGACAGAGTTGGCGGGTGCGCGTACTCGTACGAGAGCGCGCAGCCGTGTGCAGCCGTGTGCAGCCGTGTGCAGCCGTGCAGCCGTGCGCAGCGAGCGGCCCCCGCACGGAGCATTGCCCAGTTACGAAGCAGGTACGGAGCACGGAGTACTTCGTACGGAGTACTCGTATTAGGTCCCCGGCAGGTAGGCGCCTGGCGCTCGCCGCATAACCCGCGCCGCACAGCCCGCAGCGCCCGAGGCACGTCGCCGCCTTCAGCCTTCGCGTTCCATCGTCGCATTCCATCGTCGCATTCCATCGTCGCATTCAATCGTCGCATTCAATCTTTGGCCGTGTGCCGGCCGAGCACGTACGAGCACCCGTCTGCGCTGCTGCCGTCCCGTCCGCCATCCCGTCCGCCATCCCGTCCGCCATCCGCTGCTTCCTCGTAGACCCTGCAAATGCTGATCGGCAACAGCCATCGACCCAACAACGCCCATGCGCATCGTGGTCCGCGCATCGTGGTCCGCGCAGCCGACACGGCCGGGCGGCTTGGTTACTCCGTGTATTGATTCGTCGTCGTCGTCCCGTCACGACACGACATGAGCCGTCCGTCATCGCTCCTACTTGCTATCATCGTCACCCAGCGCACCCGTGTCACGCGCGCGCACCATGCGAATCCGAAACTCCGCGCTCAAGCAGCTCCGTTCTGTGCCTCCGTTTTCTCCGGCAAAGGCTAGTAGTCCAACATGAGGTGGAAACAAATCCCGAGATCCAACAAATACCAACACTCCTCCCTCCGGTGGCAAAACGAAAACGACAAATGGCACGAGGCGAAACGGAGACGGAAATGGCCGAGTCGAGCCTCGCCAATTCTCTTACGAGTATGCCACGCCGATGGTTCGTCGGCTCAGCTCGTCGTATCCGGGGAGCAGGCTGTCGTTCCGATGCTCCATCTCCAGGACCCGCAGGATTCGCAGCCGCCGGGGCGCGTTGATCTCGGCCTCTTCATCCTCGGCCATGGCGCTCTCGAAGCTCGGCGGGCCGTCGTCCAACCGCGGCCGGTGAATCGTCTCGACGCCGATCTGCAGGGGAATCGCCAGCGACATGCCCGTGTTGGTCGGCCCCAACGAGAGGCTGAGGTGGAGCGTGTAGGTCCGAGAGATGAGGCACGAGTGGAAGGTCGGCAGGAAGAGCCTGCGGTTCGACGTCGGGATGCTAAAGGGAATCGCCAGCACCGTCGCGTGCTCGACCAGGCGCTCGTTGGAGCTCTGGCCCCTGCCGCCGCCGCCGTGGCCCTCGGAGCAGTCCGTCTCCGAGGCATCCTCCTCGATGCCCAAGCTCTCCGAGCATCCACAACATGGCCCATCGGAAACGTTGCGCTGCCGCCAAGCCAGCTTGCCGATGGGCTTGGAGAAGAGCGAGCTGGTCGTCGTGTAGCTCAACGACGGGTTTGCCGTGTAAGCCGATCGGCTTCCCAGGTTCGGCAGCAGGTCCGTGGGGGCAGCACCGAAGAAGGTGGCGGCCGTGATCTTGCCCGACACCGAGTTGATCTTGGGAGGGGCCGTCTCGTCCGAGTTCGGCGCAAACCTGAGGCCGATTCTCGCCGTCGACGTCGAGGCCCCGTGTCCATCTGCCGCCAGCATCACGGCGCTGGGCTGCGTGGCCGTGACCGTCAGCTTGCCCGCCTTGGCCGAGAAGAGGTTCTTGCGCATCGTCTTGGACCTGGACAGTCTGTATCGCTCGTCCCCCAAGGTGATGTCGAGAGGTGCGTCCTCGGGGAGCGCGGGTAGCACCTTGACCATGTGATATCCCTCCATCAACTTGACGGGCGGGTTGCCGGGGGCGCCCCGCCGATACGCCCTCGCCTTGACCGAGTACTCGATCTGGGCCATCTGGGGCGCCTGGTCGTCGGCCTCCCAGAAGCCGACGGTGGGAGGCAGCCGCAAGTGCTGTTCCCGAACGACGGGGGCGCTGCAGTCGTGGTTGCAGGCTCCCAGGGTGAGCTGGTGAGGGACGACAAAGTTGAAGGGGATGGTGTAGGCCCGTCCACCCTCAAACACCCCGGACTCGGGGAAAGCAGACGGCGCAAGCGGCATGCGCAGCTTCATGAAGGGGCGGAAGGAATGCGAAGGGTACTGCTGGACAAAGTCCAGCCGGGTGGCGGCGATGCCCGTGAAGATGATGTCAAATTCATCAAAGGGCGTGTCTCGCTGGGTGCGGACAACGGCCCTGCCAGCGATGGTCGACCCGGAGGTGTAGACCTTGGAGTTGAAGTGCCGCTCGATTTGGATATCGATGGTCGGCTTCTGCTGGGCATTGGGCATGTTTGGAGCGCCGGTGCGAGGCGCGGCGGCCCCTGCGGCATACTGGAACAGCATTCCTCGGTGTCCTGCGTGTGTGATAGGTGGTGCGTCGGACGCGGCTCGAGCTGCCACCAAGGGTCAGGCAGGCACGCGGGTGAGCCGGCAGCGGCATTGGCAACAGGACGATTGATATCAATCGGGCCCGGCCAGGGGAGGACGACGGGGAGGACGACGGGGAGGACGACGGGGAGGAGGGTGGTGTTGGTGGCCGGCCAGTTTTGCCGACATGACGATGATGGCTTGGCCCCGAGCGAAGGGGCGGGCAGCGGGCTTCTTTATGGCTTGCGTCGCTTGAGCCACGCCGTAGTCGACGGAGACGGGAAACCTCACGACGGCGCGACAGCCGACGCTTCCAGAGTTCGAGGGCCGGGGATCAGGGCGCTGGAGGTGAGGCCAGTACCGGTACGGGTGCCGTGGAACCCGACCCAGCAACTCCCCACGCCCGCCGGTTTGCCGGAGCTCGCAGGCCACGGTCTGGACCGCAATGCGGCATCATCGACTGGCATTGCGCCGGCTCCCGACGCAGGGGCCACGAGAGAGCCTGGGAGGGAGCTCGGGAGCCCAAGGCGCGGTCCTCGCCGGTCGAGGCCAATGGCGATGCCGACACGAGGCCGTTGCGGTGCGGCGGCGGTGGCTGGCAAACCCTACGAGCAACGAGCGCGCCGTGACGACAGCTAGCGCTCCCACCTGCGTGATGGTGCGAGCCGTGGCGACGCCGTGTCGGTGCGTGTGGAGGGAGGCTCACCGAAGTCGTGCTCCGCGAGACCGCCTCGTGACTGACACCACCCCCGCCAGAGCCTCTGGAGTCCTGCTGCGGACGAACGACGGCTCGTACTCGGTGCTTGGAACACGACGCAACCGCCGGCGAGGACCCCGAACACCTCGCCTCGCCGCACGGCGCTCGCGTCCGATGACGGCTGTTTCGATACGGGCCCGACTCCGAGCCCACCGGGCCAGAGGATGGGGAAAAGGTTGCCGCGATCCGAGCCAAGCCTCCACCTTCCAGCCAGCACCACCGACGATGCTCGCCACCCCGGCCCACTACGGGCCAGTGCTGTGCCCTACTTGCGTCTTGCCCGCCCGGTTGCCGAGCCGAGGCCATCAAGCGCGTTGGCGCCGTGGCCGACGTCGTGATCCGGACGTCGTGATCCGTAGAGCAACGAGGACGGAAGACAGGCCGGAATTCGGAGGGGAGTACCAAGTATGGTGCAGGGTAGATGCCGAAGCGCAAACCCGCAGCCCGACATACGAGTAGTCAGTCCACTCCACGCCGTCCATCGTGGTCTAGAAGCCCGCTTTCTGAGCACTCTCCAGGATTGCCGTCTCTCTTCATCTTTATCCCGATACCCGTTTAGTGCACTGTCCTCCCTCCCTGTCTACCGAACACCACCCACCCTCTTTTGCCCTTGTGCAAATGCGAGCTGACTCGCCGAGTGACACGCAAGTCGGACGCTTCCGCTTCAGTCATGCCACGAAATGTACAGCATTACCCCGGCTCCCACCGCAACCGCCGTGAACTGCACCAGCGTCTTGCGCAGCTCCTGCGTCTTGTTGGGGCCCGTTTCCAGCAGCTCTGGGATCACCGCCACCGTGCCCACGTACAGGAACGTGCCGGCCGTAAAGGGCAGCAGCATGTCACCCCACGTCTTGTCGCCCAAGTTAGCCTCCGAGTTCCGTCATATGTGTGACCTGCAGAACGCGAAAGGGGGCCAAGAACTCACCAGGCTGGTCCCCCAGAGCCCAGCGTTGCGCGCCATCGCAGGGTCCTCGCCGCCGCCGCCGCCGCCGCCGCCGCCGCCAAGCTCTTGCACCGCAATGCCGATGAGCGTGCCCAGCAGGGCTCCGATGGCCGTCACGAACTGCGACGCCATGGCCGCGCGCTTGGAGAAGCCTGACTGCACGAGCAGGGCAAAGTCGCCAACCTCGTGGGGGATCTCGTGGAAGAAGACGGCCACGGTGGTCGTGGCGCCGATGGTCGGCGAGGCGTAGAAGCTGGCCGACATGGCGAGCCCGTCGGTGATGTTGTGCGTGAAGTCGGCGCTGAGGGGGGAAAAGTCAGTTGGTACGTACAGGACTGCAATTGTGGTCGCGTGAAGGTGGACTTGCATGAGGTTGAGGTATCCGCCAAGCTTCACGCTCGGGTTCACCTCCTTGTGCTCCACCACGCCATCACTTTTCTTGCCGCTCTTCTTGCCGCCCTTCTTCCTCGACCTGGCCTCTCCGCTCGCAGCGTCCGCACCGGTCGCCTTGGCCGCAGTGGTTTCCTCCTCCTTCCCATGCGCGTGGTCGTGTTCATGGCCATGATCATGGCCCGCACCGCCCGTGGCGATGCGCAGCGCCTTGTCCATGGCCACAAACGTCATGAAGCCAACCAGGATGCCCAGTCCCAGGACCAGGTTCCGGTTCGGCTCCACGAGCACAAACCGCGCCCGCCCGGCCTCGTCCTCGCCCAGGAAGATCTCGGGCAGCAGGTGGAAGAGCGTGTCGCCCAGCAGGCCGCCGACGGCAAAGGCCACCATGACGCCCAGCGACGACGGGTTGATGTTGGTCGGGCACAGGGCCAGCAGGAAGTTGGGCGGGCCGGAGATGTAGAGCGTCGCGAGGAGGGCGTTGACGGCGGGCCGCGAGCTGGGGAAGAGGACGGCGAAGAGGCGCGTCGTCAGCGAGGACGGCTGGGCGGCGTGGTGGGCGTGTTTGGCGGCATTGAGCTCCTGGACGATGGGGCACGTCTGGAGGCAGCATCGTCAGCCAGTCGGCGCTACACGGGAAGGGAGGAGAGGTGAGGTAAATAACACGGCGAGTGCTTACCTGCAGCCGCTCGTCCAGCTCGTCCAGGCTCATGCTTCCGACCACGCTCGCCGCCGTGGCCTGCTGCGGCGCCGCAGCCGCGTAGGCGACCAGCAGCGACACCGCCAGCAGCAGGACCCTGCATCGCATCGTCGTGGCCATTGTTGTTTGTCGGTCAATGGCTGCGCTGTCGAAGGGGAAGGGCTGGTTTGGGTAGGACGTACGAGCGTAAAACACGTATGTCGAGTAAGTCAGCTTCGGCTCGGCGCGCCCGAGTTCCGGCCTCCCTGACTCGTACCTCCGCGGCCCGGCTCAGCCTCCGCCGTCCTACTTCACCACGCACAAGCCAGCGCTCCCACTTGGCATGAATGATATTCATGCTATTCATAAGAGTGCGTATATTCCAGTCTTGGCATTCTATTCTACGTCGTAATGAGCGTGTGGTCGGTCTTCCCCTTGCACATCGCCGTCATGAGGAAGGAATCGTCGAGATCCGTGTCCCTTGAGCGGCGACTGCGAGAAAATCCGACCAAAAAACGTCCCCCAAATGTACACGACCCGACCCCGAGAAACAGACCAACGGCCAGCATATTCGATTCACACCAGGCCGATATCCGTTTACAGGACGGCCGCGGCCAAGACGAGAGCGACGGCGGCAGCGCCGAAAGAGTCCAGCTGGCCAGCGCTGCCCTGGGGAACGTTAGTCACCGTGGGACGGGCTCCGGAACCACCGGGGCCAGAGCCAGAGGCGGAACCGGGGCCGGAGCCGGGGCCGGGGCCGGAGCCGGGGCCGGAGCCCGTGGGGTTGGAGCCCGTGGGGTTGGAGCCGCCGATGGGAGAGGGACCAGCAGCAGAGCTCAACGTCGTCCGGGGGGCGGCCGGGGCGCTGTTCGAGGTGCTGGTGCCGATGGGAGGACTCACGACAGTCTTGGTGGGCAAGCTCGAGGCCGCAGAGGAAGAGGCGTCAACCTCGCCGCAGGAGAGATCGTAGATGGGCGTGGTGGTCAGCTGCGAACCAATGACGCCGAACGAGGGGTTGGGCGTGGTAGGGGCGCCGTCCTGGAGAGTGAACCACCAGACGTTGGTGCTGCCGAACAAGGGGCAGCCGACCTGCTCCCAGAAGACCTGGGCGTTCTCGGCCGAAGGAACGGCAGCGCCGGACGTCTTGCCGCTAACGGGCCAGCCGGTCTCGGTGATCCAGACGGGCTTGCCGGCGGCGGCGGCCTGCGTCTTGTCGAGGGCGGCCTGGAAGAGGCTCTTGCCCTGGCCGAGGGCGTTGGGTTTGGTGTCTTCGTAGTAAGGGTAGGCGTCCATGCCGACCCAGTCGACGGCATCGATGACGGGCTTGTTGGTCTCGTTGACGTAGACGGTCCAGGTGTCGACGTGGCCGACGGGGGCGTTCTCGAGGCAGGTTCCCTTGATGGTGGCGCGGACCGTCGTGATGTAGCTGACGAGGGTGTCGGGGGCGGCGCCGGGATCCGGGCTGGCGGCCTGGCCGGTGGGCGAGATGCGGTAGAGGTCCTCGCTGCCGACGGAGATGCCGGCGACCAGGCCGTCGAGCTGGCTGCAGTACTGGTCCATGGCCTTCTGGAGGGCGGCGATCTCGTTGCCGAACGCGGCCCCGCCGGCAGACGCCCAGAGGCCGAAGAGCAGGCTCGTCTTGGTGCTGATGGCGGCGGGGATGGCCGAGGTGGGGTCGTTGACGGAGCCGGCTTGCTGTGGGGGAAGCTGTCAGTTATTTTTGCGTCGCCGTCGGCGTCGTCGTTGACGATGGGCATGACGTACCACCATGGTGTAGAGGCGGGCGCTGCGGAAGCCGCCGTTGGTGCCGTCGAGGCCGGCCGCCGTCCTGAACTCGGCCTCGAAGTCGGGCTGGACCTTGGCCTGGCCGTTGGTGAAGGTGGAGCCGTAGTTGAAGCCCTGGAAGGCGGCGCTGGCCGAGGAGACGGCCGCGGCCAGGGTGACGAGGTAGGCCGAGGAAGGCATCGTGCGGTTGGTTCAACGAGGGCTCGTCACCGTCGACGACGTGTTGTTCTATTTATTAATACGTATATACACGGACTCGGACACGGTGAAGCGAAGGGCGCGTCTGGGAAGACTGGAGAGTTGCAGAGAGAGGGAGGGAGGGAGGGGAATACGAGAGAAGGAGAGGGCAGCTCGGAAGAAGGCGTGGCGAGGAAGAGGGCGTGGCGAGCACGAGAGAGACGGGACAGCGGACAGCGCACGGCGGACGGCGCAAGGAGCCTGCCAAGGTTGGCACGGCAGACGCCGTCGAATCCGGGATGCCGACGCGGGCGGGAGGCGCCTCCGCCGAGGAGCACGACTTGGCTCGACCCGACGACTCGGCTCACGCAGCGGATCGCGGCGGCAAGGCCAGCGCGTCGATACGAACCCGCCCAGGCGCCCAGGGCCAGCCGGCGAATCGGAGGTGCAGAACCGCCCAGCGGCGTGGATCCGAGGCGCGCGAACGTCGCATCCTCCTCCTTCGCCGCCGGGTTGGGCGGCAGGAGGGAGGCTCCTCAGGCACGCGCGCCGCTGGCCCGATGCTGGCCTGATGCTTGCCCCGGCCTGATGCTGGCCTGATGCTGCCCCGGCCTGATGCTTGCCCCGGCCTGATGCTGCCCTGATGCTGCCCCGGCCTGATGCTTCCCCCGGCCTGATGCTGCCCCGGCCTGATGCCTCCCCGGCCTATGCTGCCCCCGAGCGCCATGGCGGCCGCCTCCGGCCAGCGTGCAGGCCCAAGGTCAATCCCGCCTGCGTGCGCCGCAGGTCACAGCTGCCGTGGACGTGCCGCAGCTTCATCGTGATTCGGTCAAGCCAAGTCTTGATTGGATTAGAGCACGAGTTGCCCGTCAATGCCTCGACACGTCGTCGGCTTCCCGACGAAACCCCCTTCCGTCACGCGCAACCAACCTACGGGTGCCGCTTTTGCCTTTGACTTAGACGAATCCCCTAATGCCGCGCAGGCCCGACGACTTCTTTTCCTTCTTGGGCTTGCCCGAGCTGCTGCCCCCGTCCTCCTTCGACTTGTCCCGGCCCTCCTTGCGGATCCGGCTCGGGAGGCCGCCTGTCACGCCGTCAGCCATGCATGCGCCTCTGCCGCCGCCTCGCCTCCGGTGCTGGCTGACTTACTGCCAAAGTGTCGTTGGTTGCCGGGGCTCATGGATAGAGGTCCCGTCCCGGAACCCTCCCCGCCTTGCGACGCACCCGCTCGCCCCTCGGCTTCCGCCGACGCGGTTGTGTCCGGGGGAGGGCCCAGCGGGGCCGTCGCGTTGTATGCCGTCGCCTCCGAGTTGGACCCTGACCGGCGCCGTCGGTTCTTGATCGGCACCGGGCTGGCTGACTCGGACAGGTACTCGTCCCCGGGTGCGTGCGCCTGCGGCTCTTGCGCCCGCGGCTCTTGCGCCCGCGGTGCCTCCGTCGCCGTCCCCGCCTCGGCCTGCATGTCCAGCAGCGACGACTGCAGAGCCGTGTACTTGCGCATCAGCAGGTTGTGCTGCTTCTGCAGCTCCGCTTGCCTCGCCCTGCTCGCCGCGAGCGCGCTCTCGATCACCAGGCTCGCGTTGGCCCCGGGACGCTCCCGCTCCTCGCGAGCCTCGGCGAGCTGTCTCTGGAGCTCCTTCACCTGCTCCTCCAGGACGCGTCCGGCTCGCCGAGAGTCGTGCTCCCGCGCCGCCAGCCTCATCCTCATCATCTCCACTTGTGCCTCGGCCTCTGCCGCCGAGCTCGCCGCCGCCTGCCGCTCCAGTTCCCCGGCCTGGTGGTCGCGCTCCGACTGGGTGAGCTCCTCGGCTTGGGCCTTGAGCCTGTCGATTTCGCCTCCCTGTATCGCCATCGACTGCACCTTCTGCTTCCAGCCGAGTTCCCTCACCTCTGTATCGCACACCAGCTTGCGTAGCTTTTCGCATTCCTGCCTGGACTCGTCCAGCTCTCGCCCGAGGGCACCGAGCTCGGCCGTGGCCCGCTTCGATTCGTCGCGTAGATTCTTGAGCTTGCTGGCCAGGTCCGACTCCCACTTCTTGGCCAGGGCACGGCCCTTTTCCGACTCCTTCCGGACCTGCATCTCGGCCTTTTTTGCTTCTTCAAAGCGGCTCTTGAGGTTGCGGTTCGTCATGATTAGGTTCTGCGTTTCCGCCTCCATGGCCGCATCCACCACCAGCCGGCGCCGTAGCTCGCCAATGTGGCCCATGTGCTGCTGCTTGACATATCTCTCGAAGCTGAGGTCGTTTTCCAGCACGAGCACCCTCCGCTGCAGTCGAGCGACTCGCGTGCTCGGGTCCATGGCAGACGAGGGCGAGCCCACCGACGGCTGCGGGGCCGTCCCGGCTGAAGATGCCGCCGCTGGTCTGTCGGCTACCGACTCTTGATGGCTTAGGGACAGCGACGGGACGCTGTCGTTTGCCAACGACTGGTGGAGCCCGGACTTGATCACCTTGTTGGAGTAAATCATGTCCTGCAGCTGACTGTGCGAGGGCGACAGCGTTAGCTGCGCTGGGATCGTCGGGCTGTCTGCGCTCGGCCCCCTCGTCTGAGCTTCGTCCCCGATGCATCGGCCCCAATGTTGACTCGACTGCGAGACCCGGCGCAGCATCATCGACGGCGTCCGATTGCCCCACTCCGAGTCTGTGCTGGTCATTTGGGAGTTCAGCCAGTTTGCCGAGTCGGGCCTGTCCTTGTCGGATCCGTCGTGGACCACGGTTGCGGCAGGGCCAGGCATGGGCGGCGGGGCATCTTGATCGGTAGACTCGTGCAAGCCAGGGGCCTGATAGAGGCTCATGCAGTCGACCACGACCTCGGCCGCCTCGCTCCTGATCCAGCGGCCAAAATACGTCTTTTCCGAGTCGATTGTCAATGTGTAGAAGTTGGAGTGCAGCAGGTGGCAACGTCTGAAGCGCTCCGAGCGATGCCTGATCTCCGTGGGCTGCACCTCGATCTCCTCCGGGCTAGACATGTTGGCGTGGCGCAGGTACCTTTGCGGCTTGCGAATGTAGTCCATGAAGTTGATGGGATAGAGGCCGTACAGGATGGTGTAGTAGTTTGAGAGCCGTGCGATGGCAAAGTCGTCGACTTGGGCGTCGTAGGTGCAAGTCTCCCAGCCTCGAGAGTGATCGACGTCGCTCGAGGCTGCCTCGCCGGCCGCGGACTTGACTCGGTCCCAGAAGAGCAAGCGTGCGTAGATGTTGAACAGTGTCGGCAGATGGGGAACGAGGGAGCTGGGCATGTGAGGCAGGAGCATGATGAGGGCGGTCAGGGCCAACGAGATGACCGTTGTCGACGTGTCGTGCTGCAGGCACGCCAGCAGATTGCTGAAGATGGAGGTATGTAGAATCTGGTGCAGATGGGGCGGCTGGTCCTGGATAAAGTCGCAGAGGAACCTCAACGTCGCTTTGCGGTACTGCCTCTTGACGAAGCTGCCGTCCATCGACGTGAAGAACTCCTTGGGCCTCTTCTTGCCAAAGCTCTTCAAGGCTTGCAGGATCAATCCGCCACAGTATTCGTGACTGGTGTTTCCCTCGGCCAATGCCGGATAGAATCGGTTCGTCCACATCGAAAAGAGTCGGTCGATGATGGGATTGGTAGCCGAGTCCGCTCCAGAGGTGGTGTGATATTCGTCCATCGACGTCACCAGGTCCATGAGGCCCGACACCGTCTCGTCGACGAGAAGCTTGTCGAGGTTTGTCCTGTCCAGGAGGCCCTTGAACGCATTGAACCAGGGCAGCACCCGCGCCGGCGTCTTCAGAACCGGCAAGAGCCGCCGCATGATGCCTATCCATGGTCCCGCGGCGGCGGGAACGCCTCTGACGTGCTTTTCAAACGTACCCAGCAGCTCCTCTTGGAGCCGGTCCGACGCAGCATCGTCGTACTTCTCGTGCCGCCGCAGGTAGGCCTCAATGGTATCGACGAGGCCATCGGGCAGCGGCAGGGCCGGCTGGGGGATGAATGCGTGGATCGCCTTGGAAAGCTCCTTTAGGGACCTGATGGGTGGAGTCCGTCAGTCAGGCCGGGGGCATCGAGGCGGGTGTGCAGGGGTGGGACTCACGCTGAAGAAGCCATTGTGGGCGTTTCGGCGACCTCGTCGGGGCCGCCGGCAGCAGGGATGGAGAGCGTCGCGTTGCAGATGCCGTCGCGGGCTCGGGGCGGCGCAAGCCGGGTGGTGAGGCTGTCGAGGGTCGAGTGGCGATGTCACAGCTCGAGCTGGAGCAGGGTGCGGTGCCGGAGGTGGAGGTAGAGGCCTGGAACTACCTTGCTTGGCCGCTGGACCGGCTGGTTCTAGGCCATGGACGGGGCGGACAAGTCGCCGGGTACGGCCGCAGCAGCCGGCGGCAGCACGCGATCCGTGGGTAGCGTGTACTTCTCGGGCCCTGCCAGGCGGCCCTCGCTCGCCCCTAAGCCCCGCAATCCACCCCGCCCACATGGCCCCACGACCTCAGTCTCAGTTGCCCCGCTGCCACTGTGCCCGTGCGGCGCGGCAGCGTCTCAGCGGCAAGCGGCCAGCGGCGCCGGAGGTGAATACGACCATAGAGGGCTCTGCAGGGCCCGAGGCCCCCTGGAAGCGGCCGTCCATGCCTAGACGGGACGGCAGCGCAGCGCCTCATCGCGTGAGCTCCAGCGCAGTGGAAGCGGCGATTGGCCCCCTCCTCTCCCGTGACCGACTCGGTTCTTGTTCCCCTCGCCGCTGCTTCCTCCTCCTTCTTCCTCCATCCATCTCTCCCATCTCTCGTCGCTGCTGCACGGCTCCAAGCTCCAACCAACCCAATTGCAATACCAGTTCCCCAGCGCGCCCATCTCTGGACGTGGACCTCGTGATAACTACACGCATCCTCGCTCCCGCCACCACGCGCCCGTTTCCAACCCCGCCTACGTCGACAAGATGGCTGCGAACAAGTCGTCCGCCGTTGCGGACCAGGAACCCATTGATGTCCTCTTCGCCCTGCACCCCAAGTTTGACCTGCTCGATTTTGCAGGCCCCTTGGAGGTCATCACCCAGGCCGCGCACGACTTCACGGACGAATGTATGTGGTGCCCGCGGTTTTCGTGTCCCTCTGCCGTTGGCCGTCCCCGCGAGCATCACTGACACGTCTCGCCCGAAGCTTCCAAGGCATTCGAAGCGACCATCGCGGGCGCCGAACCAAAGGTCCTCTCCTCCCAGGGCGTCCTCATCGGCTCCCAGATCTCCTTCAAGGAAGCCCACGAGCGCCTCGAGGACTTCGACGTGCTCGTCGTCCTCGGCGGCAACTCGCAAGAGATCCTCGACAAGGAGATGGAGCCTCTTGGCCTCATCAACGACTTTGCGGAGCTCCAGAAGAAGGACCCAGCGCGAGAGCGGACCATCTTGTCCATCTGCACGGGCTCGCTCTTCCTTGCCAAGGAGGGTATCCTCTCTGGCCTCTCCGCCACGACCCACCCCGACCATATGACCACGTTTGAGAATCTCTGTAGTGATGCGGCGACCCGAAACCTCGCTGAGCGCACCGACGTGATCGAGGACGCCCGATACGTGGTCAACAACCTCCGTTTTGACCTCGGCGACGAGGATGAGAACCCATACATCCGCCGCAAGTCCGACTCTGGACGCCGCCCCTCCAGCGCTCGGTGAGACTAGATGCCCTCGCCACAGCACCCGGTCACGAGAGAACGAAGCTAACGTGGGCAAATGACGACAGCAAGGGAAGCACGTCCTGGAAGGGGTCCAACTCGCGCCGCGAGTCCATTGCCCGCCGCGCCGCCATGCGTCTCGGTGGGCTCCGGGTCATCACGGCCGGTGGAGTGAGCGCTGGCATAGATGCGGCGTTGTATCTCGTCAGCGCTCTGGTTGATGATGAGTGTGCGGTGGAGGTTGCCAGGGTCATTCAGTGGACCTGGAACAAGGGCATTGTCGTCGACGGTCTCGACGTCTAAAGAGCTCATGCCTGGCACAAGGTGCCGGCGAAGGACCGTGGTCGCGTGCGCACGCCACGCAGGACCCGTGTGTGATTAACGACCGAACTTGATCAAGCTCCAATCCAATGTATTATGTTGAAATAGTGATATGACCGTCGCGAGGATGGCTGCGCTTTTGGCCTACGTGAACCACGGCCGAGGCGCCGCCGGAGGACAAAACCGTGACGGGCTGAGGCCTGAGGCGACGGCTGGCCGGTGTCCGCTGATGAGGGGTCTCTAGAAGCTCGGGCCACTGGCGGGGGTACGTATGCCACCTGGGCACGGAGTACGGAGTACCTACGAGTACTCGGTACAATTGACGAGCTGGCTTCTGTACCTCGGTGGGGCTGCTCGAACTGTTCGCTCGCTCTTTGCCTTGCATCCATCCACCTCCCGTCCTACCACTCTGCGATATCCACACAATGGCGGACTGGGCCAGCCTCAAGGTCGTCGAGCTCAAGGCTGAGCTTAAGCGTCGCGGCCTTGCGCAGGCCGGCTTGAAAGCTGAACTGGTCGCGCGACTCGACGAGGCCGACGAGGACCTGGCAGCCGCCCCGCAAGAACAGCCAGAGAACCCAGACGACCCTGCCGACCAGGAAGCCGAGCCTCCAGAGGCTCGAGCCGGCCATGAGGAGAAGCCTGAACAGGCCACCCAAGGCACCCATGTGGATATCCCCGACGCAGATGGCGCAAACGCCGAGCCCGCCGAGACGGAGTCCAAGTCCGCCGCGGTGGACCAAGGTGGCGAGCCTCGCCCGACGGCCCACGACAGCATTGAAGCTCCCTCTGCCGTATCTTCCAACACCGACCACGACGGCCATGGAACCCTTGATGATGTGCAGAAGCGCCCCGAAGAGCGCCACGGGCCCCAAGACGCAGCCGCAACTGAATCCGTCGCGCGGGAACCTGTTCCCACGCAGCCCGACTCTGCGGACGGGATGGCCATGGAAATCACTGCCGATGCCCTCAAGCGCAAGCGACGCTCTGCGAGCCCGACCACTAAGGAGGACGCGGTCAAACGCAGACGTGCCCAGGTCCTCGCACCGGTTGGATCAGCACCCGACGGCAAAGACTCCCAGGCAACACCTGTAGTACCCACCGACGACGCCCAGGAAGATGCCGAGGCGCCCCCTGAAGACGTGGGACCGGCCCGTCACGGAAACACACCGGCCATCTATGTGAACAACCTGATGCGACCGATAAAGGAGGCCGAGCTTCGGAACCATCTCGTCAACCTTGCGACTCCGCCGGGCGGTGAACGGAACGACCATGTCATAATCAAGTTTTATGTGGACTCGATTCGCACGCATGCGTTCGTCGTCTTTGCCTCCGCCCCGGCCGCTGCGCGCGTCCGCAACCGCCTACACGGCCGCGTGTGGCCTAAAGAGAGCAATAGGAAGGTTCTCTTTGTCGATTTCGTTCCTGTGGACAAGGTCGACGACTGGGTTCGCTTGGAGGAGAGCCACTCCGGCAAGAACAAGCCTGGTGATCGATGGGAGGTTGTCTATGAGGCAGATGGGGATGGCAACAATGTTGAGGCGATACTGAGGTCCACCTCTGTTACATCCTCATCAGCCGTCAGCGTCCAAGGAGCTCCCACCGGCCCTCGTGGCTACTACCCTTCCACGGCGCAGTTTGATTCCCCCGATCCAACCAGCATGAGAGAAGGCCGGCACGGCGCGTCAGTTCTTCGACCACGGCGGTCTGTGGACCATGCCGACGACGGCTATGAGCGAACAATTGCGCAGCCCGGAATCCATTTCCAGTCAGTGCCTCCGGCAATGGCCCATCGACGACTTCAGAGCATGCGTGGCTCCTACACCGATGACACTGCCCGGCAGCTTGGCCGCGAGATCAACAGATATTCCTTTCAGGAGGAGGACAAGTTTGTGGACCGCGGCAGAGAGGTGTTTGAAGGCATCCGACCACCCTATCGTCAGCAGGCCCTGGACCGCCAGCGTGGACTTGGTAACGGCCGCGCAGGGAGACCACCTCGCCGAGGGCCAGCGCCGTTCCGGCCTCGTGGCGACCGCTATGTCCCTGGACAAGGCCGCCCCGTCGAGGAACGTCCGCCTCCGCGTTACTAGGCTGTGTGGATTTGCTATCAGCTACCTTTTTTTTACGACTGCAAGATACCCCCGACGACAGAGACCAAAACGAAGGAACGCGCTGAGCACCCTGTACGGATTTCTTTTTCTCCATCTCAACGACGACTATGCGATTGGTACACGGCGGACACCACCAGGGCCGCCATCGTACCACACGCGCAAACGCACGCCGCGCATGTTATCCTGGACCTTTGACTTGACGTTTTGAGACCCGTGTACGAGCTGTGATGGGGGAGGCATAAACCTGTAGTATGTTGACCAAAAAAGGGGGGCTCTCCGCTGAGCTGGCCCACTGCAATCACTAAAGGGGTGGTTCAGTTGGAGTTGGTCATGTAGAGAGGGGCTGACTGGCTGCATGTACGGGCTGCGTTGGCTTCAGATGGACGCCGCCATGTATACAGATGAGCTCTTGCTTTGCTTGATGTATGTAGACTCCCATGTAGGATATGTCGATGGCCGATGGCGGTCTCGTAGACATGGCGGAATATTGACCGTTCATCCGAGTCGAGCATCGTACAACCCGGCCAAGCGACGCGAGGACGAGCTGGTCAAGAAGCTAGTCGTTTTTGCACATTGAACATATGGACCACTATTCTAGCACAGCCTGTCGGAACGAACGCACGTCCTCCACCCCATTGCGCTCTTCTCCCGGAAATGAAGACCCAATCGTAGACGCCTTTCGACACCGACAAATCAAACCCATCCGACACCCACCATCAGCACGCTGTTACGCAGCGCTGGCGAGAGGGGCAGGCTCGACGCCGACACGCTCCTTGCTGAGGATGTCGAGCACGAACTGGCTGGGCCGGTTGTCCTTGTAGACCTTCTGGGCGTTCTTGGCGAGCTGGACGTTCTGCAGGTACTTGTCGAAGAGGTACGCGCTGTCCATGGGACCGCCCTTGGCCTCGGGGTGGAACTGGGTCGAGAAGATGGGGCGAGTCTTGTGCAGCATTCCTGCAACGTGCCGTGTCAGTAACAAAGGTTGCAACCATCTGGTAAAGAGACGTCGACTTACCCTCATTGCTGCCGTCATTGAGGTTGACAAAGTACTCCTTGAACTCGCCGGGAAGAGTGCTGGCGTCGACAGCGTAGCCGTGGTTCTGGCTGGTGATGTGGCATTGGCCAGTCGTCAGGTCCAGGGCAGGGATGTTGTGCGCCCGGTTCCCGTACTTGAGCTTGATGGTGCGGGCACCAGCAGCCAAGGCGAGGAGCTGGTGGCCAAGGCAGATGCCCATGATGGGGATGGAAGACGTCTCCATCAGGCGAGCGAGGCTGTAGACGGTCTCCTGGCAGTGGGTCGGGTCACCGGGGCCGTTGGAGATGAAGACTCCGTCGAAGTGGTGAGAGACCTTGTGGATGGGGTAGTTGTAGGGGAAGACGGTGACCGAGGCACCTCGGCTGACCAGGCTGCGGAGGATGTTTTCCTTGACACCGCAGTCGAGAAGGGCGACGTGGTAGGCAGCACCGGGAGACTCGACGACGAAGGGAGCCTTGGTGGTCACGCGCTTGACGAGGTTGATCTGGCCGGGGTCGACGAAGCTCTCGTCCTCGTCGGCGTCGTACTCGTCGCCAATGGAGATCCTAGCAAGGGAAGAACCCTGCTCTCGGAGGTGGGTGACAATGGCACGAGTATCGACGCCCGAGATGGCAGGGACGCCCTCGCGAGCACACCACTCGCCCAGGCTCTCAACCGCGGTCCAGTGACTGTAGTGGAGGGCAACGTCGGAGACGACGACGCCGGCACACTGGATGTGAGGGGACTCGAAGTACTTGAGGAGGTTGTAGCTGTCTCGCTCGTTGGAGGGGACGCCGTAGTTGCCGATGAGCGGCTGGGTGAAGACGAGGATCTGACCGCGGTAGGAGGGGTCGGTCATGGACTCGGGATAGCCGACAAGCGAGGTGGTGAAGACGGCCTCGCCCGAGATGTTGGAATTGGCCCCAAAGGCCTTGCCCTGGAAGACGGGGCCATCCTGCGAGGGAAGATGGCTGTCAACTCGACCGCTCCAGAGGTAGAGAGCGGAAGCTGCCCAGACCATCAGGTACTTACTCGGATGGTAAAGGTGGCAGGCAGCGAGGCCACGGGAGCAGTGGCTCGGACACCCCGGAAGGGCATCTTCCCAGCCGTGCTCCTGGCAGCGGCGGAGTGCTGGGACAGGAATCGGACGGGGAACACCACCGCCCGGCGCGGGACGGCGGCGGCAGGCCTGGCCGCCGGTTTGCCGAAGCTGACCGCCAGTCGGGAGAGCATGGCAATCGTTGGTTAAGATCGAGGCAGGTTAATGCGAGATAAGAAGACGGTCGAGAGATAGGGACGACGCCTAGGATGACAGGGACCTCCACAAGTGGTCCGTGTGCGGGAGACGGGGTTAGCCAGGGAGATAGATAGGCGGAACGAGGCAGCGGTGGGCGGCGAGTCAACAGCGGCGCGAGTCGACATACCAGAGAGATAATCCTGCGGCAAGACCCATCAGCATGCCAGCCACACGAGACGCCGCAGGCGGGCAGGGCGGTTGAAAAGCGCAGCGGGTGGTGGAAGGGGAGCGAGGCGACACTGGCCTGGGCAACGAGGCCGTCAATGGGCCGTTGATGGGCCGTCAATGGCGACCTCGAGAGCCCGTGGCAGAGGCCGTGGCAGAGACGGGCAGAGGGAGAGCGGCGGGGAGAGCGGCGGGGAGCGAGGACGGGGTCGTCGATGCCGTGCGTGCCACGACACGGCATCGAGGCTGGGCATGCATGCCGCGAAGCACAATTAGGTACAACTTACTTGAGAGGTGAAGACCGACGGGCGCCCGTTCATAAGGGCGGATTGCTGCGGGATGCAGTGCAACGGAGGGTGAGGTTTTCAGGCGCTCAATTCGTGGCCGGGCTGGGTTGGGCCGGGAGCGTTGGGGCGCCGACGAGGGTGGACATGTGATACGGGGTATCGCGGATGGGATATGATGATGGCACGGTGATGTCGTTCGTGCGACGCGGTGATGCAAGGGGGCGGGAGAAGAGAGGCAGAGACGATGCTCGTCGCAGGCGGCGCGGCGAAGGGACCAACAGGGCCGGGCAGCAGTCAGCCGGCAGCCCGTCAGCGCCTCGCCATTGGCCCCCCCCACCTGAATTTTTTTCCCTCTTTACCGCCTCGAGGCCGCTGCGCTTGACCGCCTGCACGTGGCTCGGGCGCCGATGTCGTCCCGCCTCGCGTGCGCCGTCGTCGCCCGACGCCCCGGGCTCTCGCCGCCTGCGGGGGATGCCTTCAGGCGATGCCTTCAGGCGACGCCTACCAATCGACGGCGGTCATGTGCCGCCGCTGTGCTGCGCCGCCGTCCGCATCGGATTCGCAGCCCGGCATCAGAAACTTGCTTTGCCCCCGTCGGCTCCCGTCGATGCGCAGCGCGATTTTCCGCACTGCCTCGTGCCGGCAGCTGACCCGCCCGGGTGGCCATGGCACCATCGCGCGGGATGGACGCGACAGCGTCTCCAGCGCCGGCTGTGCCTGTACTAAGTCGGCACGAGGCCGGACGAAGGACGTGCGATCCCGCCGCCTGCGTCGAAGGCAATAATAAATCGAGCCATGTACATTGTGTCCTTGGACGGCAGCCGACGTGAGAGGTCCTCCCGACAGCCTCCTCCGAGCGTCCAAGCTACTCGTACAGCACGACTCGCCCCCAGCTCGCCCCCAGCTCGCCCCCAACTCGCCCGCAACGGCAGACACACGCCTCGACCGAGGCCTGGCTGTGCTTACCGCGGCCGCGTGCGCACCGTCGTCTCTGATCCCTACGTGCTTCTCATGCGACGAGTGAGCCTCCAGCCGTACCCGCGCGTGCTGTCCGTCCCTGCCCGTCCCTGCTGTCCGTCCCTGCTGTCTCTCCCTGCTGTCCGTCCCTACAGAGCTCCCAGCTCCTTGAGCTTGCTGATCAGGCCATCCACGTCCTCGACCTTGCCGCCGCCCTGTCTGGCCGCGGGCTCTGTTCCACGTCGTTAGCGCCGCCGTCGTCGTCGTCATCGCCGTCTTGTCCATGCCGCCTCGATGGGGTAACCTACCCGTCACCTTGAGCACCTTGAGCCGCTTCTCGTTGTCCAGCCCCAGGTCCTGCAGCGTCATCTTGTCCAGCTTCTTCTTCTTCGCCTTCATGATGTTGGGCAGGGTCGCGTACCGCGGCACGTTCAGCCGCAGGTCCGTCGTCACCACCATCGGCAGCTTCGCCCGCACCGTCTCCACGCCGCCGTCCACCTCCTTCGTCACCGTCACGCTGTCGCCCTCGCCGAACTCGACCTTGCACGCCTGCGTCGCCTGCGACCACCCCAGCAGGCCCGCCAGCATCTGGCCCGTCTGCGCCGAGTCGCCGTCGATGCTCTGCTTGCCCAGGATCACCAGGTTGCTCCTCTGCTGCTCCGCCACCTTCTTGAGCATCTTGGCCACCATCAGCGGCTCCAACTCCTCGCCCTCCTTCATCTCCACGTGGATGCCCCGGTCCGCCCCCATGGCCATGGCCGTGCGGAGGATGTCCTGCGCCTTGGGCGGGCCGGCCGAGATGGCGCAGATGTCCTCGACGCCCCCGGGCGCTCGATTCCTGTCGCGGATGTCCACCGACTCCTCGACCGAGAGATCGTCGAAGGGGTTCATCGAGTGCTTGACGCCCGCCGTCTCGACCGCCGTCTGCGCCTTGTTGACCCGAGGCTTGACCTGCCACCGACGCTGCGTCAATTACTCTTCCTCGCGCGCGTATGCTCCGGATCGTGTACGTACGGCATAGTCAATGACCCGCTTGATGGGGACGAGGATCCGTAGTGCAGACATGGCGACTGTTGCGAGTCAATGGCACCGAGTCGTTGCGACGAGGAGGGGACGTCGGGGATCCGGGGCGACGTCATGAATGCCCCGAATCAACCCGGCTCACGTGACAATGTAGCCACCACGCTCGAGCCCGCTCGCTCGCTCTGCCGCCGACGACGATTGCAATCAAGAAGCGAACGAGTGACGAAATGTCGTGATGCAATCGTCGATGTTGCCAAAACTCACTTGCAAACATATGCCAATGCTCAAATTCCCTACGCGTACACGCCTAGACTCCCGCCACCCATCTTGAACGACGCACCGCCGCATCCGCCATCGTTTACCAGTCATCCCACTCATCCGACTTGTTCGGCTTTTGCGGCGCCGCCGTCGCCCTTCTGCTCTTCCCCATCCCCATCGCGTTGGTGCCGATGGAGTTGTTATTCTGCTTCCTCTGGTCCGCCAGGGTGGAGAAGTCATCCCAGAAGTCCTTCCGGCTCTCGTCCAGCGGTGCGTCGCGGCGGTGGTCGTTGCCCTCGACGAACTTGGCGAAGCCGTCTTGAGCATTCTTGCCGGCCAGCTGGGCCTGTCTGGCGAGCTGAGCGGCGGTGAGCTGTGCCTGCTTGGCAAAATCTCCCTCGGCGATCTGCAAAGCCCCCATGTCAGTCTCGTCCCGGTCTTGCTCGTGCCATGTCGGAACATACACTCTTCGCCGTGGGCTGAATGTACCCGTCGTTCACCGTCTTGGCCGTCTTTGAGACGGCAGACGTGAACCAGCCGAAGCCTTTGGTCAAGGCCGCCACGGGATCCCTCTGCACCTCTTCAAGGTTGGGCAGCGCCCCTTGATTCGTCTGGGATGGAGCGGGCATGTTTCCGAATCCGCCATACTTTCCTCCCTGACTCGGCGGCAAGTCATCCGGCCGCGCTGCGTTGTCCGCACCCAGCTTGGCGAAGTACCTGTCGTCCACCTTGGCCTTGCCGCCCCTGCCGGGGCTCTGGCTGCGGCTCGTCGACCCGCTGAGCGGCGTCCCTGTTCCTGACGTCGGCATTTGCGCCGCCGATGGTTTCGCGGCCGGAGACGGAGACGCCGCTGCCGCTGGCTTCTTCTCTCCGGGGACGTACTCGCGCCCCTCCACCTTGCAAGCCAGCCTCTCCTTCCACTCCTCGCCGACCTCGCCACTGTATCGTTCGGCAATCGTAGCGTCGTCCCAGCTGATTCCTCTCATCTGCGTATCCTCGTGCCCGTCGAAGAACTTCCTCCAGCCCTCGTTGCCTCCCAAGCGCATGCGCTCAATCTCGCTCGCCTTGAAGGCGTCCATCGAGATGCTCCGCACAAACGAGATGTGGACACCCAGCCCGCGGTGTACGCCGGCGCACGACAGGCAGATGAAGATGCCGAACTTGGGGGACGCCCACTGCGGAGACGGCGCGTTGCAATCGCAGCAGAGGTTGTTCTTGGACTCCTTTTGGAAGGCAGCCAGCTGTTGTCGTCGGTTAGCGAGACCAGCGGCCACGGACAGAGGGACCGACGGACTGACCTTGGACCGCGTCTCGGGGTCGACCTCCCACATGGCCTTGGAAGCCATCCTGTCGTCCCGGGCCGTGGAGCGAGTAGATTGGGGCGCGCCTTGTTGCAACCGGTGGGCTACGGGCGCGGGTTAGACGATGCTTCGTTGGCTCCTCGAGGGATGCGCGCGTGCCTGCGCTGGCAGGGAGGTCGCCCACGCCCACTCGACGGCCGCCCACTCGACGGCCGCCCACTCGACAGCCCCAAGTGGGCGGGGCGACTCCAGAGCCCAGAGCGCCCCCTCGTAATTACCTACCTACACCCACCACAACTATTACCTACCTACCTGCTTCGGACTCGTAGGTACCCGAGGGGAACCATGTCTACCCCCGCCATGCGTGTCCCAGGGGGCTCCGCAGGCGTTACCATGCCGGCCGCTACGACAACCAAGCCGCCCTTGACTACGGGTAGGCGCGCAACAGACGCCTCGAGCGTTGTGCCGGGCGCCGGTTGCACGACAGTCGAGCCTCGACATCACCACCAACGTCACCTCACCATGGCACTGGCCCAGCACGTCGCGTCTCTCCCTTTTCAGGTATTGCACCGAGCTATTCCTCCTCCAGCCGTTTTCCCACTTAAAGCTATGTTACAACCCAGCAGAATCGTGACGGAAAAGGGGGGGAAAGTACATGTACACTGAAAAGGGTCGTTTGTGTCCTCCGGTGCTGGTTGGAGATAACAAGTTGCCAAAATAAAGAGGGTAGTCAGGAGCCGCCCCAAGTCCCAAGAGTCCAGACATCTGCTGTCGTCCTTCCTGTGCCAGGTTTGCGGGCCCCAACGCCACTTGCATCGAGAGTGTAGCAAGCATCTACCGTAAGAGATATCGTCGAAATCCGCGTGCCATATCGTAAGTGTGCTCTCAAGCAGGGACACGTCCCAACCTGTCGAGATGACTCTGCCTGGCCGTTAGGCAGCGGTGGTGGCAGCAAGGGCCTCGGCAGCAGCCTCGGCACCCGTGCCCTCCTCGCCATGAGGGGCATTGGACTCCTCGTCAGTCTTGTCGGGGCTGTCGATGGCCACCTTGACGGCGATCTCACGGCCCTCAATCTCCTTGCCGTTCATCTCAGTAACAGCCTTCTGCTGCAACTCCTCCGAAGCCAGCGTAACAAACCCGAACCCCCGTCCCTTGCGAGCCTCGCCACGGGCTTGGAGCTTCTTGATCATGAATCGTGGGATGGGTCGGAGGGCGATCTTGGCGGAGGAAGGCTCATATGCCTGGAAAAGCTCAATGAGCTGTTGCAGATGTTAATATTCTACTCCGAGAGCGTGCGCGTCCGTCGCAATATATCTTGCTCACCTTATCCTCGGTCAGATCGTAGGGCAGGTTAGCGACCATGACCTTGGTCTTGGACGGAATGCCGTCCGCAGGGGGGCCGCGCTCTCGGCGCTCACGCTGAGGACGGATCTGGTTCTTGAAAGCCTTGGCGTTGTCGTCAGTCTCGTACTTGTTTGTGATGTCCGTCAATGGCTGCACCTCAGTAGTGCCCTCGGCATCGGCAGGGACGTCCGTAGCATCAGCAACGGCAGGTCCCGTAGTTTCTCCCTCGATCTTCTCCTCGCCGGCGTCCTGCGGTTCCGTTAGCTGTTTGAACTCGCAAAGCCGGCATGGTTGGGTAGACATACGCCAGCGCGACCACCACGGCCGGTGCGGCCGCCACGGCCACGACCACGTCCACGGCCACGACCAGAGGCACGACGGCGGGAACCCTCAGCGCCAGAACCCTCGCCGTTGGCACCGTCAGCCTTCTCACCAGCAGCGTCGGGCTTGCGGGCAAGCTGGACGGACACCTTCCGCTCAAGGATCTCCTTGCCCGAGAGCTCTGCAATGGCACGCTCAGCCTCGGTAGGGGTAGAAAGATCAACGAAGGCGTAGCCGACGGGGCGGTCGGTGCGAGGGTTCTTTGGGATGGAGACAGACTCTCTGCGGTAGAACATGTGGTCAGCGAGAGCTTCAGAGACGGTGCGACGTGCGTTGAGCTGCAGGGCCGTTGGGCACGCGGACAGGCCAAACGACGGAGATGAAGCCAGCCAGAGGTTCTGCAAGGGCCGACTTCGCCGATCGCGCAAGGCGGGCAGCTCGCAAGCAGCCCGCAAGCAGCCCGCGACTAGGCGGTCAGAGGCAGAGGGCATGGTTTGGAAGAGAACAGCACCGCAAGCAACAGCGGGCGAGGCAGCTCGTCGCAGAGCGCGGGACAGAGGAAAGAGTTGGGCAGGCAAGCAGGGTACCTACACAAGATAGCTCTTGAAGAAGTCCTTCAACTCCCCCTCGGTTGTCGCGTAGGCCAGGTTGCCAATGTACAGGCGGCGGCCCTCGGCAGCGCTGGCCGACGCAGCCTCGTTGGCGGCGGCCTTGTCATCGGCAGGCTGGCTGATTGAGATATTGCTCAAAGTGTTTGCAACGTCATTGACGGCGGCCTCGGAGGCCTTCTCCACGTTGGTAGCAGACATGTTGGCGGGCTGGTGGATGGAGGTGTTGACTGAGTCGGTGGATGACAGTCGAACGCAGCAACGTTCGATGGAGAAACTCGGGAGTTGAACTCTGGGGCAATGAGGGAGGAGATTGGTCAGGGTAGCTTCGTGCCCTAGATAACGTCGAAGGTAGACAGACGGCGATGCGTTGCGCGGAGACACAAGTTTGACTGGTGATATGTGAAGGGAGAGAGAAAAGGGGAGCGCCAGTTGGAGTCGCGAATCTGAAATATTTTCTGCCTCGCGGCGCTCCTGCTGCGCTGCTGGGGGCGGCCTTGCAGGGGTGCGGCGCCGGGCATTGGGTGGTGGCGACTGGCTGTCAGCGGCCGCCGGCGCGCTGTGGCGGCAGCAAACAGCAGCCGCCTCTGGCCGCAGCGCCTCACCGACACCGTCCGCAGCGCCCTGCTGCCTGGCTCGAGCCTTCCGGCCTCTGCCGTGCGGCGGCCGGATGAGCCAGGAGGCTTCGCCTCACCGCCTGCGCACTTGCCGCGCCTGTGCGAGGGCCTTTCTGTGCACTCCGTCTGATGGAACATGTACTTCGTGCAGGAACGCATCGTCCGCTGAATCACTCGGCGAGCCTGCAGGGACCACCGCAGCCTGTCTTCGGTCGTCGTCGGTCAAGGTACAAGGTACATGCCTGCCGCCGGACACTGATTGATCCCTCTCATGCATGGCTTCGTGTGCGTCCATCTCCAAGCCTCGCCGCCGCCGTCAGTAGCGGACGCCTCAGAAGCCGCCGGCCGTCCTGTTCTAATCTGACGTCCTGCCGAATTCTCAGCTCCGTTGCGTCGGTTCGTTCTGTCACGCCGTGGACGAAGTCCTGTCGAGCCTCCGTGGCTGGTGCGCCGCGCTTATTTATGCCTTAGCCCACCGGCGCGCAGATCGACAACCCGCATCGCCAATGACGGCAGTTCAACGGGTCCTCACAGTCACTGAGGACGGCGCTCGACTTCTCCATGTTCGGATCCATCTTCCGGCTCCATGCTTGACAGCTCGGTGCATGGTGTCTTTTACGCGGCGTCTGCCTTCTCGCATTCATGGCGATAACCGCATCCGTGCCTCTGGCTGCAACTGCGCTTCCCCAGAGCTCGCTTCCAGGACCAGTGCTCGGCACTCGCTGTGGGCGGCACAGGTCCACTGGGGCGCGCCAGTCTCTGCTCGCGGGGTCTTTGATGGCGAGGCTAATGGATGATCTAGGTACGAGTACGGAGTACGTGGAAACAATGGGCTTGATTGATAAGATCTCGGCCCAGGTTAGCTTCTTGGCCTGCCCCGGCATCCGGACTTTTAGTGCCGAGATTACGTCTGTTCTCAACCACACGTCCTGCATCATACGCGCCAACGCCTCGACCCCCGGACGAAACAAGGGCCGACCGGCTTGAGAACCACTGGTTGGACTCTGCAGATAGGCGCTGCCGACTCGCTGGCGCCGCCGTGTTGTCCTCCTGGCAGAGGCCGAATTGCGCATCGCCATGGCTGTATCCGACAGGACCGTCCTGGTCCTGTACGGATCCGAGACGGGCAACGCGCAGGACATGGCCGAAGAGCTGGGGAAGTTGTGCCAGCGGCTGCATTTCAAGAGCCGCGTCGAGGAGCTCGATGCCGTCGACCTCGTACGTGCCCTTCCTGACATGTCAATGACTCCTGTCGCGTCTCGCTCACAGGCCCCCCCCTGGCTGCGTAGGGTGCGCTTCTTCAGTTCCAGCTCGTCATCTTCGTCGTCTCCACGACGGGGCAGGGAGACATGCCGCACAATTCCCTGCTCTTCTGGAAAAGGCTGCTGCGCAAGAGATTGCCGCCCGGGTGTCTCGCTCCCCTGCGGTACACGTGCTTCGGCCTCGGAGACAGCACATATCTCAAGTACGCCGTGACGCCGACCTCAACTCATGGCAAACATGGACCAACATTTATCATCTAGGTTTAACTGGGCGGCCCGGAAGCTCGTCCGGCGGTTGGGGCAGCTCGGTGCCAGCACGTTCATGGAGCCTTGCGAAGCGGACGAGCAGTTTCCTGAAGGGTATGCCGTGCCCACCACCCCCCAACGTCGTCTGGATATGGTCGTGTTGACATTTCTGTCTCTCCCTGCAGCATTGACGGGAGCTTCGTGCGCTGGGCAGATGATATGAGGAAGCATCTCCTCGAGCGGTACCCTCATCCGCACGGCCGCCAGCCCATCCCGGAGGAAGTGAACCTCCCTCCGCGGTGGTCCCTGGAGCCAGCTCTGCGCAACGTTGGCTCCGTCTCTCGAGACGCCAAGCCAGAGTTGCTTGTGAATGGGTGCGCCGAGCCGCCAACGTCCAATGTGCCGCCGTCGGACCTCCTCCCTATTCCCGACGGTTGGACGGCAACCATCGCGGACAATAAGAAGATGACGCCGGATACACACTGGCAAGACGTCCGCCTCGTATCCTTGGACATCCCCAGCCGAGGCGCCGGTCAGAAACTCCACTGCAACCCGGGCGACTGCCTCACCCTCTACCCAAAGAACTTCCCCCAAGACGCCCAACGACTCATCCTTCTCATGGGCTGGGAGTCCGTCGCCGACCGGCCCCTCGACCTCTCCCTGTGCGGCCCCCTGCCTCAGGCCCTCTATGCCCCCTCGCCGTGCACCCTCCGCGGCCTGCTCCTCCACAACATCGACTTCACGGCCGTGCCGCGGCGCTCGTTCCTCAAGAGCATCTCGTACTTCTCCTCCGACCAAGGCCACAGGGACCGGCTCCTCGAGTTCACCATGGCCGAGTTCCTCGACGAGTACTTTGACTACGCCACGCGCTCCCGCCGCTCCGTGATCGAGGTGCTCGAGGAGTTCTCCTCGGTCCGCGTCCCGCCCGGGCGCCTCCTCGACGTCTTCCCCCTCATCCGCGGCCGCGACTTTAGCATCGCCAACGGCGGCGCCAGGCTCGTCCACCCGACGCGCGAGGACACGACCCGCGTCGAGCTCCTCATCGCCATGGTCAGTTACCGCACCATCTTGCGCAAGCCCCGCCAGGGCCTCTGCTCGCGGTACCTCGCCGACCTCCTCTCCGGCACCGCCCTGCGCGTCTCCCACAAGTCGGTCCTCTCCCCCATCCACGGCCCGGCCAACGCCCGGCGCCCGCTCATCGCCATGGCCACGGGCACGGGCATCGCCCCCGTCCGGTGCCTCATCCACGAGCGATTCACGCACCCCTCGCCGGCCCCGGCCCTCCTCTTCTTCGGGAACCGCAACCGTACCGCGGACTTCTTCTTCGCCGAGGAGTGGGAGGCCCTCGCGCGGGACCGGCTGCTCGTCTTCCCAGCCTTCTCGCGCGACCAGCGCGACAAGATCTACGTCCAGGATCTGGTCCGCCGAGAGTCGCCGCGCCTGGCCGACATGATCCCCCGGCTACCCATTTTCGCCGTCTGCGGCGGATCGACCAAGATGGCCGACGCGTGCAAGAGCGCCGTCTTCGACCCGTTCGTCGAGGCGGGCGACGAGCAGGAGCGCAAGAAGACGCTCGACGCAGTGACGTGGTGGCAGGAGATCTGGTAGGTTTTGCCAGACAAGGCGGAGATGCTGTATTATACATGATCCAAAACCCCTGGAAACCCCTGGTTAGGCACGGTCCTTGATGGACAAAAAGACAATGAATGAATTGAAAATCAACAAGGACTCGGGTCTGCAGACTACTGCTTCAATAAAGCACGCCTAGCTGAGGCGTCACGTCCGCCACGGGCCCCTGGGGTGATTTGGCACATGATTCTATTCTACAGCACCAGTCAGTCGTGAGTGAAATGCTCGTCTCCCTCGCATCCATGTGCGAAATAATACTCGTTCATCAGATAGCCAGTTCCCAACCCCATGCCAAGAAACCCATCCTCGGCCAGTGGCCCTCGATAGTCGTAGACGCGTAGGGATATATAACAAGACAAGTGCCCCATATCCAACACCATTTGACCAGATTCCGGAGCACATTTGGTGCTCAATTTCGATCCAAATACACAAGAATGTAGAAACCCCGAAGCCATAGAGACTCAGCTCCGGTTTGTCACGAGACCAATCAGCTCGAGCTTACATGCGGTTCTCGTCGACGAAAATCCTCACGGTGCCGAAACTCCTTCGCTATTGTTGTTTCCAGAACCGACGAACAACGAAACAAATAAGAAAATTATGGTCGTGTGAAAGCGCGGCGCCGGTGCATGTCCGGTGTTGGGAGTATCGAGACAGCACTCATCGGTTGTGCAGTGACCGTCATCATGACTCCTCTTCCCAGCTATATCGCTTCTCCGCCATTTGAGGCACATGGATTAGATCTCTGCCCGGGTCAATCCGTCCATGCCGGGAGGAAGCGTCGGGATCCGATATTCGGCTCGACTGTGCCAACTCTTCTGCGTGAAAAGGCAGCGGCGCCCGGTCTTGTCCGCCTCGGTGCGACGACGCGTGTTGATAAGACTGGTTCGACCTGAATTGGGAGAGACTAGCCTGTCGCGTCATTTCCTCCACGATTCTCTCCTCCTCTTCGGTGTAGTTGCTGCCCAGGCTTCCCTCGGAGCACAGAGACATCCTGTTCAACCTTGGCGTCGGAATGCTTCGCCTATCGGTACCACCGGCGGCACGCGACGTCATATGTTGACTGCAGATCTGGACATTTTCAGGCAGCGGTCCGAGGCAGACGATCTTGGACGCGTCTATCGGTACCCTCTGACACGAGACGGCTGATGCCGACAGCAGGGTGTCGGCCGTTGGCGAGACCGGGGCCGTCGAAGTCAGCGAGCGGGATTGACCAGCACGTGAGCCGGGTTGCCCACCTCGGCTTCCAGTACCGGAGGAGATGGACCTCGGAGGCACGGAGGCCGTGACGGGAGATGATGGCAGGTCCGCCGACAAGGTACTCCACTCTGCGTGGGGAGAGATTGGCGAGGGCTCCGACGCCGGGAAGGAGTTGGAGTCTCCACCGCGTGACCTCGTCGAGGAGATGGGCGACGGCTGGTCGAGTTGGTTGACTTGAGCCGCGTGGAGATGTTGCATCGCCTTTTCTGGCAGCAGCAGGGTGCCGTCGGCCGGCGGTGTATACGCCGGTACCGGTCCCTGCAGCTGCCGGTCCAACTTCCTCCGCGCCAACTCATAGGCACTGAGGTTATGCGTGTTGTCCGTGCCCAGCTCCGACTCCCCAATGATGGAGTTGTCGTCGCTTCGGCCGTCAAGTTCGGCCGGAGGGGCGGGGGCCGCCAGCTCGTAAATTTGACAATCGGGTGCTTCCGACGGGAACTGGACTCGGTCGCCAGAACGGCGCCCGGTCCGCCGCGACTGTTTCCGGCCTGCGAGCTTGGACAAGATCCTCGACACTGGCGTTCTCGGCGAATCAGGAGCAAGGGTCGAGGCGGAGTCCTTGTTGTCGTCAACCTCATCCGAATCCTTGCCACGCGACGAACCTCTTCGCCGGCGCCAGCAGAACCACCCAAGCAGCACAGATAGGCACAGCAGCGCCGCCCCAACTGCGACGCCGGCCATCTGCCCCGCGGAAAGGGGCTCGTTGTTGGGGGCATGAGGAGCTGGTGGGAAGGGGCTATTGGCCAACTGCTTGATCTTTTGGAGGTTGGCATTGCGCTCGGGATTCGCAGGAAACAGGGCTTGGTGGATGGAGTAGCGGGCTTCGTCGAACTTGGTGATGATGTATGACTCCTGCAGGAAAGCGCGCCCGATGATGAAGGAATTGCCGCGAGCCTTCTTCAGCGTGAAATACGGCACAGCAGGATCAGCATACTGGATGGCGTTCCTGTAAGGGTACTCCAACAAGCCGACGAAGGCGTGCAGCGGCAACGTGATGTTGACGACTCCAGCAACTTCCAAGGGCAGGCCGAAGTTGTTATTGTTGTCGAAACTCGACAGGCTGAAGGTAAAGGTGAGGGCATCTCTGGAGGCATAGTCGCGGTACTGCTGGTTGGTGAGCGTGTAGAGATCGAAAGTGCTGTTGTAGGTCATGTTCAGGGCCTGGGCAAAACGGTCGCAGACAGCTTCGGGGAGCCAGAGGTACGGGGTGGAGCTGTCAATCAAGGCGGTGAAGGAGCTGTTCCAGTCCGAGAGTATATTCGTCTCGGAGCTCCACGCATGAGGCTTATCTTGGCTTTTGTTGGCAGCCACCTGAATTCCTCGAACGAGCGTACGGGGAGTCGACTCTCCCGAGGCCATGGTGAAGGTGGTATCGTGCGGGACGAACCTAGCGGCATCATATCCACCGAGAGTTGCCGACACAATGGTATTGCCTGCAGGGCGTCAGCATGGAAAAGTCAACTCGGAGAGGGGCCGGAGAAGTACGGTAATGAGCGCCGGCGGTGAAGCCATAGCTGTAACTGGGGATCCACCCGAACGTCTTGACTGCCTGGGTCAGGGGAGAATCGGCCACCATGTTTCCAAATCTACCCGGCTCAATGCCCAGGCCGAAGAAGCCGAGGTAGGGATTGGTGGTGTTGATGGCCGTCATGAGGACATTGGACATGCCGAAGCCAATGTCGGTAATGGGGCTGTACGCGTTGATGGTATCGAGACCATATTCTCCATTGCCCCTGAAGTGCAAGTATTGGAGCCCCAGCTGCCACAGTCCCATGGGAGACCAGTGTTTCGACTTGGTCGGGCTGTAAATTCCTCCACGAGCCGTGGCGCAATGAGGGTCCTCTGCGTTCTCAAGTCAGTCCAGGTCTCGGGGACAAGCCGAAGGCCGCAGACGGTGCAGCAGCACGGAGCGAGCCAAGGGGCAGACACGTACTTTCAAGGCATCCTCCGGGTCCCACGGCCCAAAACTCGGAGAGCGACGTGCTGACGAGAACATTGACAAAATCCGAGTTGGAGCCCAGCAAGAAGGTAACCGTCGACCAATTGCCGTCTATGCCGAGCCTGCGCGTAACAGTCAGCGACCAAGGCACGGAACGGGGCGAGGCAGCAAGGGCAGGACGAACCAGTCGCTGGCCTGCAAGGCGACAGGTGCAGGATCCAAGGCTCGACCTAGGCCAGCGAGGGCGACGACGGCGGCAAAAGCAGCCGTGGGCGAGCTGGTGAGCCGCATGGCGTCGCTTCCCAACGAGCAGCGCCGGCGTCTCGGAGGCGGGAGGTCCCCCCAACCAGAGTTAGCAAGTCGTCGAGATGCTCCGCGGGCTCATGGGGCGATGGATGGGTGGTGCAGAAGGGCGCGAGTCCGAATCCGCGAGACGCCGAGTCCATGTGCGCGCACGCAGCCGTCGGTGTTTGCGCTCCGGCTGCGGCGCAGCGCATGCCCCCGGGCCTGGCCTCTCTGCTTCGCCGTGCCCTATCCGCGGCAGGGCAAAAGACGCTCGTCGCAAGGCGGGACCAACGTCAGCAGCACCTGGTGGTCGACGTCGACGAGCCGGGGATGGCGGAGCAGAGGATACGTCTGCAGGCGGCGGCAGGCGGCAGGCGGCAGGCGGCTGGCGGCTGGCGGCTGGACGGAGTGAAGGACCGGAGCAAACGAGCGGATGCAGGATGGACGGAGGCGACGGGAGAAGGAGAAGGGCGAAGAGAGACGGGAAGCGAGGCAACGAGGGCGGTCCGGAGAATGCAGATCAGATGGAGGCAGATGTGGCTGGGAGTGGCGGCGTCGGGGAAACTTGCCCAGCGTGCGGCCTGCGGGCGGCCCCAGTGCCCAGGGCAGGTACCTCCCCGCAGGCGTTAGGCGGCGACGGTACGCAGCAGGCCCGGGCGGCGGCGCGGCGGCCGGAGAGACGCCATGGACGCTACCTGTCGCCGTGGGGCCAGGTGCTGCTGGGCTGGGCAAAAGCGGCGGCCGGGCGTTGGCTGGCGGCCAATCACGCCCGGAGCCCTCGCGAGCAACGCCTGCTGGACTGAACACGGCGCGCTCCCAATTTCCGCAGTTTCAGGCCACGGACCGCGAGGCGAGGCCATCGCTGGCATGCCACGACGCGGACCGCGGTGGTACAGTTTTGAACGGACCTGGCCACGGCGCAGCAAGGCGGCGGCTGGAGAATGCCGATGGCGTGTGCAGCGCTGGCGCGGTCTCGGACGGATTCGGAGCGTGCTGCTGACGGCGGGCGAGGGATAAAGCTGCGGCGAGGCCGGCGATCGCCCGGGCGCGCTGGGGCGGTGGGCGGCGACCAACACGAGGCCGGGCGCTGGCGGGGAGCCTGGGACGGGGAGCCTGAGAGCCTGGGGACGGGGAGCCTGAGAGCCTGAGAGCCTGGGACGGGGAGCCTGAGAGCCTGGAGCCTGCAACCTGGACGGCCGGCCTCTCGCTGGCCGCCGTCGCCGACGACGCTCGCTTCGAAACCCACGACGAGACTGGCCCGTTGCGGCAGCAGCAGACTCCCTTCGCTCCCTCGCCCGTCAGATGGAGCTCACGCACGCAGCAGCCGCCACTTTGGCTGATTTACCCCACGCCAGAGCGAAGTACTCGTACGAGTAATTCCTCCCCCCCCCGGCCGCACGCCGCAGATCCCCTGTCGACGTTGGCCATGACGCCCGTCCGAGGACTCTCGAGCAGGCCGCCTGACATGGCGAGCGTGTGTGCTGCAACAGCCACGACGTCAACATCAACATCAACATCCACATCAACATCAACATCAACATCGACACCAACACCAACACCAACACCAACAACATCCGCGGCGGCCATGGACACGTCGACGGCGGCTCGGCGGCGGGAATGGCACATGACGGCGTCTTCTTGGCCGTCGTGTCTCGTCCGTCCGTCTCGCCCGTCCGTCCCGTCCGTCCCATTCGTTGCCACGACGTGGTGCGCCACCGCTGAACCGTTTCCGCAGCTCGGACGTCTGAAATGAGATGATTATCCACTGATGTCTTAGATATGCTGAGGCATGGAGCTGAAGCGTGAGCTCGAGGGCGAGCGGAGAAAGCGGCGACGACGCTAGCCCGGATTGGGCCGAGACACCTGCCACTTCGGCCGCCAGTACGAAGTAGAAGTACATGCAAAACGGTCCATGCGCGGCCAACTACCCCGTACTCGTACGAGTGCTCCGTCCTCGGCAGCCGTCCCTCCACCAGGCCGTCCTCCACCACGCCGTCCTCCACCAGGCCGTCCCTCCACCAGGCCGTTCCTCCACCAGGCACGCCCAGGGCTGAGGCCGCTTGCACACCACGACCACCGCGACGCCCACGGCACACCAACCACGCACACCACCGCGCCTTCGCTCAAAGCGGCCTCGAGCCTGAATCCAAAACACCCTCCCGACTCTCGTCAATCTCGCCGGGCCAATCTCGCAGGCCCGGCCCCACCCGTCCTCCAACGGGACCGAGCGCAGTCCTGCATCGTCGTGACTCGTACCAGCACGGGGACTCGGACGCGCCGCCCAGCTGCTCAGCAACGGGCGTCGTTTCCGTCTCGCCCTGCCCCTGGCGACGGCAGCATCGAGGGCGCCGCCGTGCGCTTCCTCGGCCGGCCATGTCGCCAGCATCGGGCAACGCAACCGTCTCCAGGAACCGGCCGCTTCCGTCCTTCTTGTTGCGTGGCCCGGCCCAGAGCTCGGGCGCGCTGGATGCATTTGCCCGCACGGGCGATCCGCTACGACGCTGCCCAATCTCGGCAGATGCCAGGCCTGCCCAGTGCCGGCCGACGACGCAAGGGAGAGGGCCGAAGGAAGCGCAGCACGCCTCCCTCCGGGAGCCATGAGGGCAGGCAAGGCCCGTCACGTGGACCGACGACGGTGCGAGGACGAGGACCAAACAACAGCTCCCACATGCTTGTTCCAACGCACTCGTCATGGCGCCGCCGGCCGACCGTTGCAACTGCCGCTCGCAGTGCGGGTGCCTCCCCACATGGCAGGGCAGGCCCGTATTAATGGACATGGATGAGCACGTCCGCGTGCTGCGAACCGGCTTCCGGCTTCGGCAGGCATTCCGTGCCGGGCGCCCGGGCCGCTCTGCGGCGACTGCACACCCGGCTCGTGTGTGCGGCGCCGACAGGATGCAAGTACTCGTACTTCGTGCCAGCAACAAGTATTCGGACCGCGTGTTGGATGCATGTCCATGCCGGGCCCTGGCCAGGCGTGAGGAGGCTGTTGCTCCTCACCTGGCTCGCGAGTGAGCCGGCCGTCGCACCGCAAGCCACGCCGTTTGCGAGACACGTCGGAGATGACTGCCCGTCAGAGACCGCTGACGGCCATGAAAGCATTCCAACGGGGCCGTGGCATCGGCCCCGTGGCCTGAATGACGGATGGGCCGAACCCTTGTCCCAGGCGGAGCCGTCCGCCCAGCTCAAGGTACCCGCGTCGCCCCGAGTGCACCAACACCAACACCACCAACACCAACACCACCAACACCAACACCAACAACACCAACAACGCCAACACAGCTGACAGGTCACTCGCTCCCACGTCACCTCCGAGCTCTTGCGCAACTTCTCGCCTTCTCTCTCGCTGTCTCACGCTCTCGAATATGCCGAGCCAGCGCTTGTTGACTCGCAGCCGTCCCCCCTCCCGGCGCCTGGCCGATGCACCTCCGTCGAGTCGTCCTTCTGTTCGGTCGGCTGCAGCCATGTTGGGGCTCGCGCCGTCGACGTCGTCGTGCGTCCATCCGTATCTCGTCTTCCGCCTCGCCCAGCGCGCCGCCGAAAACCGCCGACGATGAGAGCCGACGCGGCACTGCTGCTCTGCGTGGCCATCTTCACCCGATCTGCATCTCCGGCGGCGAGGCGTGGTGCGTTGCCTTGCCTTGCTTGCCTTTGCCTGGCCATCGTCGGCTGGTCCGTCGACGGTCCATTGTGGCTGACCACTCACTCGCACAGGCTATCTCGACGCTGGCAGTCGATATCCCTCGTCAAACAGCACTCCGTCAACATCCACAACCACGGTTCTGCAGGAATCCTCCCCCCAGCTCTCGGGCTCAACGCCAGCCGACCCCACAAGCTCCGACACGGCGCCGCCGACGAGAGGCGGAAACGTGACCATCAACTATACCGGACTCATCGCCACGTCGACGGACGGCTGCACCAGCCTGCCCGATCATGGCACCGAGCTCTTGACCAAATTCTCCGTCGCGTACACCTCTACAGTGACCTTTTACGGCAACAGGGGCAACTATACTCCACCCTTCGAGGCTCTGATTACGCCCAACTATTGCACGCCGAATGTCATGCCGTCCGACTTCATAGATATGATTCCCAACATCTTCACCTCCGAGCCTCTCCCGGTCCCTGGTAGCCGAAAGTCCAAAGACGAGCATGCCTCGCCCTACCGCCCTGTCATCACCTTCATCACGACGGACAAGAACCCGTCCGTCGTCTTTCCATCGGAGCCCGTGCCTGCCTACACCCCTGCCGAGGGTCCAGACACACTCGGTGGAAACCCTGACGGTGGAAACCACAAGACTGCCGACAACGGAGGAGGCTCTTATCCTACTCCTACTCCCGACACGATCCGCCAAGGACCCCAGCCCACATTCAGAGTCACCGCTCGGGGAAACCAAGTCGTCATCAACGACAAGACCTTTTCAGACCTAGGGCCCGGCCAGACGACTGTCGTCGCCGCCGCTGGCACATTTACCATTTATCCCACCGTCATCGTGGGAGAGGGGGCAACGGTCCGAAAGCCTGCGCCAGTCGGAACTGTCGTCTCGATAGCGACGCCGACGACGGGCGTTCTGGGGGGCCTTGCCGTCACCATCACGGGATCCGAGGCCATCGTCGGCGGTGCCACGGTGACCATTCCACAACGGGGCACGACCACCGTTGTAAACGGCCGGCGCGTGTCCGTCGGGCCAGGGACTCTGGTCGTCGGCGGAGATGTTCTATCCTTCGACCCCGTCATGCCGGCGCCCGAGACCGACGTCTTGGTGAATGGCGGAGAGCTGCTCACTGCCGTTGGGCCAAGTGTCGTCGTCATGCACTCGACAACCTTCACCTATGGTCCCGGCATACCGGGGATGACAGAGGTGATCAACGGCGAGACCATCTCCATCGGGCCCTTGGGCATTGCGGTTCGCGGAATGGTCATGGGTGGGCCGTCGGCGGGCGTCTCGACGACGAGCTACGAGATCGTGGGCGGAGTGACCATTTCGAGAATCGGGCCCTCCATCGCTGTCATCAACGGCGTGACGTTTACGGCCGGGCCCGGAACCCACTGGACGACGACGGACATTGCGGGGGAGACGTTCACCATCGGGCCCACGGGGGTAATTGTCGAAGGTCTGACCCTCGCGTATCCCTTTGGCTCAGTGGTCACAACGACATTTGCCCCAGCCGACACGTGGCTCAACGGCTTCCCTGCGAAGACGGCAGCGCATCGTGGCACCGATGAGGACAACGGGGGGGGTTTTCCGAGGCCCGACGTGTGCGTCGGGTGGGTGGCTATTTGCATAGCGACTGGCGTTTTGGTTTTGGGATAAACAAAAACGACGTGAAGGGGGGGAAAGCATCTGGTTCATAAACGAGGACGTCGGAAGATTCCGGCATGACGAGCAACGATTTCAGTGCGCAATGTGTGTATGGATGTGCCTGGGCCTCTGGGCTTCTTTGTTTCTCCTTGCCGTGTGACGATACCCACGGTTTGCTGGGTTTAGGGATGTATATACGCGAGAAGATCTTGTTCTTTTCGTGTGGTATTATCCTTGCCCGTGCCGGAAGAGGGAGATGAGGATGGAGGAGGGAGAGTAGGTGAATCCAGAAGCCATGATGCATGTCGTGCTCATCCTTTGTGACAAGACCGACCTCGAGCGTATACGGCCTGCGCGTTCAGCATAATGGGCACAGGACGTTGGCCTGCTCGCTTGTGCTGATCGCCGACGATGTACGGAGTAGTTGCCATCTACCACCGTTGGTTGGGCGCCACGTCTATATTGTCACAGGCAAGGAGCATGCGAATCACAATAGACTCCGGGCGAAAAGCAACATCCTCCATACTAATCTAAGCCACCGTGTTGAACGACGAGGTGGGCAAAAGCTGTTGAAACCAATAATAAACCGTTGTCGTCCTTGAAGCGAATCCACCCTCAATCGCCAAATCTCACCTTGGACAAATACCAGCGGCTAGAAGCTGCTCTCAAGAATCGAACGCATCGCACACAGGCGCGCGTGCGTCCTGCCGTCTTCTAACCGTGACGCAAACACGGCTTGTCCGTCTCTACAGCCTCTGGACGCCCTCACTGTCCAGCGGCGGAAACCCCTCAGGCTGGACGCCGAGCCCGGTACCTGAGGGCGGCGGCGACCATGTCTCTGCTGCGGCCCGTTGCGACGGCCCGTTCACGGGCGTGTGGCTGGCCGACGGCGAAGACGGCGCTGACCCGGACTGCTTGCCCCTCTTGCCCCCCTTGGGCTTGTAGTTGATGGGGTATTCAAACTCGCCAGAGCTGTTCCCTCGCGGAGACTGGCCGAGGTCGTTCACCCCTTCGAGCAGTGACAGGCGGATCGCTTGCTGGATTTGCTGCTCGAATTCGCTCTCGTCATCCGTCAACGCGTTTGGCTGCGGGGCGGCATCGGCGACGCTAGGCTCCGGCGTGACCGTGTCTGTTGTCGTCTCGCTAAACGACGACGCCGTGTCCAGGCTGGCGTCGGCTGCCGAGTCGCTGGCTCGTCGCCGCTCGTCCTGACGATAGGCTTCCTCGGAGACCAGCTGCGCATAGCGCATCGCCTCTTCCTCGGTCAGGTCTCCCAGGGCTCCGAGTCCAAAGCGCCTGCAGAGGCGCGCCTGCTCCCGAGCTCGCTGTTCGTTTTCTCGTCGGAGCTCGGCTTCCTCGGCCGCGATGTAGCCGGATACGGCGCCGCCGAGTCGGCGGCTGGCGAGGCGACCGTGCATGTCCGAGTGTCTCGATGGCCGCTTACGACCCGTTGGGTGGCTTGCCGAGCTGTAAGTCCAGTACCGCAAGAACGCCCCAAAGGACAGGACGCCGCGGAGGACCGTGGCGTCGGGGTCGAGGTAGACGGCTCCCACTGCCGAGTAGTTGCCGTCCCGCAGCGCAGGATTCATGGACATCATGTGGCGAGGAACGCGGCCGTTTGATCTGGCGTTGAGGGTCCTGATGGGGTCCGTGGTCGACGCCACAGGGTCCCAGGCCTGGACGAGACCATCGCTGCCCCCGTGCACGAGGTACAGCGCAGAGGCTGCGACGCAAGAAACCTCGGGCGAGTCCGTCTGGATGATGCGCAGCGGACCAACACCCTCCGCTTCATCATCCGCCCGGGCATTCCACACGAGTATCGCCCCACCCTTCGTCCCCACTGCCAGGAGACGTGCTCGGCGGCCAGGTATCTCTCCTGATGCGTAGTCTGCCTTGCCTGGAGTGGCCGACGCGGTAGCCGCTTCTCTCGCAACTTGAACGGCGTCTTCACCCAACGTGAGCAAAGATTGAGAAGAAGAATCCATGCCACTGGCAGAAATAGTAGCTTGGCAGTGACCCTTGAGCTGCAATGTCGAGCCGCGCCAATCGTGGAGGCCCGCTGCCGGGCCGGGCGTCGGCTGCGGCCCGGGCATCTGACGATCGAGGGCCGGTCTAGTCTCGACTGATCCAAAGATGGACGTTGCGGCTCGCGCCGGAGTTGGCTCATCCGCCTCGGCTCGGGGGGGCTCGGCCAGCATCAGCGACCGCGAGAATCGGTTAACGCGGGCCGGCTGGTTGTCTGCCAGTCCGCAGTCGATGACGAAGATGCCCTCTCCGGCGCCTTTGCCGTCGTCGGCCGCGAAATCCACCTCCAGTCGGCGCTGCATGTCCCAGCCCTCGCAGACCTTGCGGAAGTGCGCAGGCCTGTGCCGCAAGAACTTCTCAATCTCACGAGCCTCGGCGGCGAGCTGCTCCTTGCTAAGCTTCATGGAGTCTGCCGGAGATCGTGGCGAGTAGGCGCCGCGAACGACATTCTTGTCCAGCTCGTCCGGACGCGCAACCCGACGAGTGGCCTCCAGGAGATGCCAATATGCCGATCGGCCGGCATGCCAGGCTCGCTTGGCGACGTCGTCGCCGCTTGCACGGCTACGCGTGGCGGCGGGCGTCTCGGTCAAGTAGAAGACTTCTCCCAGCGCGTTCAAAGCAACGGCCCATACCCGACCCGACGACTTCCGCCTCACGCTGTAGTTGTCGTCGATCTTGAGCGATATGATGGGAACGCCGGGGCTGAGGACCCATCGGGCTGTCATGTCGCCGTTCGCATACCTCGGCCCGCTGGGGTCCCAGCCGAGGGAATAGGCCGTCACCACTCCGAGCGCGGAGCCCGTCAGCATACCGCACATGGACTGGGTGGTGGCCGGTACCGCCGAGGCTTTGGCTATCCAAACGCTGCAGATGGCGTCTGACATCTCGGGGATTTTCGGTATGTCCGGGTAGGTGTCGACGACGCCACTCTCTGCACCCAAATACCGACCACACATCTCGTTGACTCCTCTGAAGTAGGCGCGGCCACCTGGGAATCCCTCGCCCGATAGGACCCCATACGGTTGGCTGACATCCATGGCATTGGGCGTGGCGGCGGGGCCATCTCCTAAGCCGTACGGCACGACGTTTGGAGCCACCTCGTCGAGCTGGGCGGCAGCGAAGGCGTCGTCAAGGCCCCATTTTTCCATCTTGCCGCTCGTGGGATCACCCATGGTAGCCACGCCGAGATCAGCGGTTCCCTGTATAGCTCGAGGCGGCTTCTTCCCGTTGGAGAAGACAGCGTGGATGTTTGTAACCAGCCATGGAAGCTTGGAGTTGTACGTCAGGACCGCGCTCTTCTTCTTTCCCGACGAGCTGGTGCGTCCCGAGGAACCGATGCCTCCGGAGCTGGTGCCCGGCTTGCCTCGTGCCAGACTTCTAATCAGACGAGTCCTAAACAGGTACTCGCTCCTCCACGTGGCAAGGGGAGTAAGTCGGCCAAAGTATCGGGTCTCGAAACGCACGAGATCCGGCGTCGTCTCGGCCCAGACATCTGCATCCGCCTTTGCAGCCTTGCCCTCGAGGACAGTGTGTCCCGGAAAGTAGCGCATAAACGCCATGCGCCATGCGTGCGGAGTCGTGACGAGCGCGTAGAAGCGCCTCGACACCAGGGCGACGGAGGCATGCGAGTCAGGGTGGAGATGCGACAAGATGTGCGTCAGGATCTCTGCCACTCGACATTAGCAACTGGTGCCTTTCGCAACGCCGCAAGGCTCGGTTGCACTCACCATTGGGGAAGCCCGTGAGCTGCACACCATCGGATGAGCCAGGGCGCTTGATGACCTTGAAGCCCATGGCCTGCCTCGGCGTAGGCGGAGTCAAGGCGTTCTCGTAGTCGAAAATCCTCTGGCCAGCAGCAGGGCGGCGGCGGCTACCGCTGCTCCCGCTGCTCCCGCGGAGGCTCAATCCGCGTAGTTCCTCGTGGAGCCTATCGGCATCGACTCCGCCGAGAGAGTCGCGTCGACCGTCGGACACGGAGCGTGGCGAGGCGCTGCGAGAGCCGCCGGAGTCGGCGGAACGGACACGGTGGAGGCCGCTCGGTTCATGGTGAAGGCGTCCATCTTGAACGGGGGATGGGGGGGGCGGGGCGTTGGTAGACTGAGGACGCTGTTCTGGAGTCTCTGAAGGCTCAGGTTGCATATAGCTTGTCGCGAGGGTTGGGGGAGAAGGGGTATCGACCGTGCGCGAGGTAGTTGCACAGTCCGGGGGCGCTGAGAAGGGCGAGGGCGTCGGAGGTTACAAGGCGGAGCGTGCGAGGAGCGTGTCTGTGCTGCGTGAGGTGGGAGCGTGAGGTGGGAGAAGGTGAGGGTTGGAGACCGTTTCTCGTCACGATGATGAAGTTGCCCCTGGGCGGCTTTGCCGGCGATGAGCCGAAGGGACGACGCCAAACCCGCCAAACGCCATTCGGTAAACCCCGACACGCTTCGCTCCCTGATCCCTCGGCCTTTTGTCGTCACTTTCGTTTCAGAAGGCAGTCCTTGGACGTGATGCTCAACCCCGCTGGGTATTCGCTCTGCAACCCATGCTCCATCATCCTGCCGCGCTGCATCCCTCCTCCGTCCAGACCGGCACGGCTTAGACGCCATCTAGGGTAGCCCGAGCCGGACGTGTTGCACTCGCAAGAATGCAAAAGGCCAAAGGAAGGGGCTTTGGAATAGACCTACGGGGCCACGAGCCGTCTTCGCCCGACGTCTTGTTGGCCCGCCGTCTTGCTGGCCCGTCGTCTGGACTCGAGTTGCATCCGCTTGGCTTCCCCGCCGACTCCTGGCACCTCTGACTGCAGCCACTGGCGGCACTCATGTCCGTGCAATTTCCACCCACTCGGGAGACAAAAGTCCCCGTCGTAGGCATCATGTATGCAACGCACGTTGGGCGTACGTACTCCGTACTTCGTATTGAGATCGCCCAGTGTCAGGCCTCATGCCGAGAGACTATTATTACCCATCCACCATCTGGAAACATCCGCCCATCCTTTCCAAGCCGTGGATATACCCCCCCCTTGATGAATAGGGAGCCACCCACAAGCCTCGGGACAGATACACACGAGACAGGACATGGACGAGACAAAACATACCCCAGACAGTTGTATCCGAGGCACCAAGAAACACGGGTGGCAAGGCCGCCTTTCCCCGTCAACCTCGCAAGCGTCGCGGTGACGGCCAGCAGTTTCATCAACAGGGGCTACGATGAGCCGATGATGAAGACGTCTACCTGCCCATTTCCTCTCTCCTTGAGGCCCACAGGGGCACCGGCTGCATCTGCATTGCCACTTGTTGGGCAGAGGAGCCCGCATCCGCTGGGTCGGGCCACCTGCCAAATCATCAGAGCTCCCATGCCCCGTCTGCTCTCGCCCCACGCTGCTGGGATCGGAAATGCGAAGGCCCCAGAAACAGGAGCGACCCATACGAGTACAAGCACATGGTCGCCGTTACGAGTAAGGGGCGGCCCCGTCTGCGCGGCGAGAGGTGATTTGTCAGGCCCTGCATGTCGCGAGTTGAGACGGCATCGACGAAAAGTCCGGCCGTTGTCCGGACCCAACGGCTTGCCAGCCGTGGCAACCTCCGAGGCAACATGAGCGGTTCCGAATTGCTCCCACGGTTCCCGGGCGACCCTGATTGACGGCCTCGGGACCGTTGTTGCCCCCCCGTTGCGGGAAGAGCAAAGTGCGATGCATATGCGGTGTCGCTACCCAGCCGAACAACGGACTTGAGATCGCGTCTCGTGCTGCATGACCCAATCCTGATGCAACAGCTCAAAGCCTTATTTTCCCGGCTTGAACCCATCGCCCGTGCTCATGTCCCCCCGTCTTGGTTGAACGCCAAGCTTGGCACCAGACCAAGGGACCAAGGGGCATTGACACTTGCTCAATGCGACGACATGGGTCGATATTCAACGAGCCCGACCAGCTCCCTTTGCAGTCAGCGTTGGTCCCGAGGCTCACACGCCACGGCAGCGGATGGACAGTGACTGGAGTCAACGACAAAGCCAACCACGTTTGTCGAGACTGCAGAGCAATAGGGACCAGGTCCGGACTTGCTCGTAGTATCTCGACCAGCTTCCGTGTGCTGGAGGTGTGTTGTTGTTCCGCCGCCGGGGCTCAAGCGATTTGATGAAGGGGGCAAACGTCTGCAGCCATCTTCATGAGCGAATCGTAGCAGTATCAGGGGCACGAGCTGTTGACATGTGAGCCGGTCTGCCTGGTGTTGGCAACCAATGGGAGAGCTGGGTGGCCGAGTGCCAACCCTGCGTGTGCCTCGCAGTCTCTCCAAGCCAGATACCCAGGGTGTCGGAATGGGCCCGTATTCTATTCTGGGCAGATGTACTCCGTACTCCGTGCGAGGTACGAAGCACTCCGCAGGGGATCTTAAGCATAGATCTGGGGTCTGCCAACAAGTCGTTCCACCAACGAAGCGGTGTGGGCTCTCATCAACCCACACCGTCCTCCCGTCGGCGGGGGCGAGCAATCATGGTGTAACCGCTCCGCCGGGACCGAACAGCTTATAAAAAAGGCGGTGGTACTCGTACAGCCGGCACTTGGCGACCGACCACGCGGGACAATCCGACCAGGCAAGGCGTCAGGCACTGATGCTTCGAGCCACCGCCCAGACAAGGCGTCGTGTGTAGCAGAGGCGCCCAGTGGCATTCCTGTGGCCGTTGTCATGAAATGAAAGCTTTGTTACCAGGGAGGAGACGCCGGTCCAACTAACTCCTCGGCGCACGAAGAAAATGGTTGAGAGAACGCTTGGGTGCCATGTCCGTGCTCCGCAGCGCGAGACAACACCCCGCGATGCGTCCGGTGGTCCACCGACCTGGCACGTCGGCCGGAGCTGCTGACCGCTGGACATGCCAAGGTCGGACAACCACCGAGGCCAGGTGAGAACTTGCCGTCGGCCATACCGCCGCCCTGGCCATGAGACTAGTAGACGTCAAAGCTGCTGTTGGAACCTGGGAGCGTGCGACAGCTGACACAACTAGGGCCAACAACCGGCACCGACAGACGGGTGCCGGGGTCCAGAAGCGCACAAGTGACGAAATGCTGCCGCACTCTTGGTGCAACAAAAAGGCTGGCTCAAGCACAGCCATCCTCGGCGGTGGATGCGCTGGCGCGGCGGCAGGGTTGCACCGAGTGCTTCTTGCGGGGGTCGTGGTCAGATGCAGCGAAGCCTGTCCGCAGGAAGGTGATCAACAAGAGCGGTGCTGGCGCAGGCCGGCTAAGTGCGGGCAGAGGGGTTGTGTTGTCCCCTGCAAGGCCGGATCTTGATCCGATGCTTTTGCTCTCCCCGATGGACAGTGGCTGGCTGGCGGCCCATGCATTCCCCCGTCTGCTAGGTCGAACCCACCAGCCACGAACCATTGCAGAACCTGACTGGCCAGTGGTCCACAGGAGATGGTCATGTCGACATGGTGACACATGGGTTGTGGCGTCGAGACCTTGAGCCATGGCCGGCCTGTTACCGAGACGCGAGACTGATCGAGTCCCGTCGAACGAACGACGGCGGCATTGCGGCGGCCGTAGAACGCAGGAGGGCGACGACATGCAGGGCACATGTCGCGCCGTCCGGCGCTCCGGGTCGGTGGAACACAACATCAGTCGAGATTGATGCCGTTCCCAATCAGTGCGCATGCATGGACATGCCTTGCCAGATCCTCCGCGTCAGCTGGGAGACACGAGCGCATGCCGCCGCCTGGGCTCCTTGCCCGGTCAACGGGCGAACCGGTGCGGAGAGCGGACCCGAGGAAGAGGGTTGTAAGGACCAGCAGGCGAAGGCCATCGATTAGTCCAAGATGACGCATCGTCAGCCGCAAGAGGCAAGGATGGGAGGAGAACGAGCAGGCACTGGGCAGAACAGGCGGCACATCGTAAGCACGAGCAAGGTTGAGCGAGAACAGCGGGGTGGGGAGTCGTGGCCACGGCGCCAGCAGGTCAAAGGGCGGGCTCGCTGGGCTAGCGGCCCACGTTGCTGGGTCTGGGCACGACGACGACGCGTTGCCGGGCCGTGGGAGCGAGCAGCGATGGCCCGGCGCCGGGCTCCGTACTCGTACTGGTAGTTGTGGCTGAGTCGAAGCAGGGTCGTGCGTGCAAGCGTGGGCGGGATGTGGGATGGGCGGGGATTTGGGATTGGGTGAAGATGACACGGGTCGACGGCGTCGGTCAACCTGAGGCCGCCGCCGCATTGGCCACGGGAAGGCTCGTCCCCTTGGAGTGCTCGAGCTTGGTTCTCCGCACTCCGTACTTGGTACTCGTACTCGTCGCGCTTCGTGCTCGGCACGCGCTTCGTGCTCGTCCGCAGCGGCCAGGCTGGCAATGCGGCGCCCGCGGCTCTCGTCAGGGCCATGCAGCGCGGCCGTGGGCGAGGACAGGCCACCCGCATTTGCGGGAATCGCCTGCAGCGCCGGGGCGCGTCGTCTCGTCTCCGCGCCGCCGGCAAATCACCAGCAGGCTGGCAGCACCTCGTCGTCCGCCGTGTCGGCGCAGCCTGCAGCGCCCATTGGCACCGCTCTGTCGGATGCCTCTGCTGGCCGACGACGGCGAACAGAGAGGCCTGGTCCTTGCACCCGTGGCCTGACCACACCGTCGCCCTCCCAGCACCCTGGGCCCGGTCCATGGCGCCGCCGGCCACCAACAGGCCGCCCCCGGCTTGGCTCTCGCAGCGTCTCGCACGCCACGCACGCCAGGCGCGGGCAAAAACGCTCCGGGTGGGAGCGTTAATCTATTTACGCAGTCACGGCGGCCCTGTCCATGCTCGCCAGCCAGGCAGCCATGCTCGCCAGCCAAGGCAGCCGACAGACGGCGGGCTCCCGGCGCTCGAGGTGCGCCGAGCAGCGCCGATGCGCCGATGCTCTCGACGCCCCCGCCGTCCCGACAGTGGGGGTGCGCCAAGGAGCCCAACGCCTCCGCCGCAGCGCAGCACAGATGCTCGTGCTCCGTACGGGTGCTGGGCACGCTGGCCTCCAGCGCCGTGCTGCAGCTCCGCGCGCCAGCTCCGCGCGCCAGCTCCGCGCTCGTACTGCCCTGCACGGCCGGATCCTTCCCCGACGAAGCCCCATGCTCGCTGGCGCGGCTGGATTGGTGGGTTCGAGGTACGCCGCGGGAGCGAGCCCGCCGCTCGGTACGGGCTACGGAGTAATGCCCCGTGGACGCTGGCGCTACGGGTACCCGGTACTCGTGCGGTGGCGTCGCGCTGCTCCGCGCTGCTGCAGACGCCGCTGCAGACGCCGCTGGGCTGCACCGAGGCCCGCACCTTGAAATACTCGCTCCACGCCACCGGCGCCAGGGCCTCGTCACCGCGCCGATTAAACTCGCTCCTCCGCTCTGCATCTCCCTCGACGCTCGCCTCGAGATCTTAGCCGCTCCTGATCCCCTTCTCTAGCGACGCCTTGCCGCCCAGGCACTGCTGCGCCGTGCGCCTCTCGCGCCAAGCCCTCGGCTCGACCCGCGGCCAGACGTCTTGTGGAACTTGCCGTCTCCCTTGTCTGCGATCGTCGGCCGCTTAATAACGCCTAATGCACGGCAAGTCAGTGCTTGCGTCGGTCTGTCCCTCTCCTCCGCCGCTCCTCCGCCTCCTCCTCTCCGCCTCCTCCACCTCCAGCGCCGCACACCGCAGCAACCCTCGCCGTCCGCCTCCCTGCCTCATCTGGCACGTCAACACGACAGGCCCAGCAATTGCTTCTCCCGATTGCTTTTGCCTCCGCCTGCAGGACTAGTCGCGGTGCCGTGCCACGAACCGTGTGCGCTTGCCTTCTCGTGCCACCACCCTGTGCCACCTCTCGCTCCTCTCCCACGCCTCATTATTACCTGGCCGTTTGGACTTGCACAGCCCAGTCCGTGCCACTGCCTCCGTTGCCGGCGATAGCAATCAGCCTCCACCCACTACTCGTATGAGCTCACCGGCACAGCAAGGGCCGCCGTCGGCGCCTCGGGACGGCCGGGAGAAGAAGGGTTTCGGCAGGGTGCTGTCCAAGGTCAAGATCGCATTGACAAGGGGCGAATCTTCGTCGTCGGGCGCTGACAAGCAGGAGCCGGCTACTGCAAGGTACGATCAAGACGTCGAGTCCATCTTTCTGTTCCCAATTCCATTCGGCAAGCTTCCGTTTCGCTTGCCCGACGAGGCTTGCCTCATCCGTAATTGTGTGGTCCTGACTGACCCGTGTACAGCAAGGCGACGGCACCCTCGGCGGCCGCCGAGGCTCGAGCACGCCTCGAAGTCATGGAAGGCGTCACAAAGATGGCTAGATCGCAGCTGTTTGAGCAACGAGCCAAGAAGATGGCTGAGCGATACGGCCTGGAGATCAAGGCCTCGGATTGGCAAAGTGTCGCCGCCGACGGCGACGACACCGTCCTGCGCATAGACAAACCGATCCGCATCCGCGTCCGACGGACATGCCACAGGTGCCATGTCGCCTTTGCCGCAGACAAGGAGTGCCCCGGCTGCCAGCATGTCCACTGCGCCAAGTGTGCCCGCTACCCGCCGCAGCGCACCGAGGCCGAGCAGCTCGCCAGCCATATGCGGAGAGAAGCCATTGTCAAGGCCAACAAGGAGAACCCACCGATCGTTGCCGACTACTCTTACACCGACGAGGGCATCGTCCTCACCCGGCCGAGCAAGACGGGTGGCCAAGACCTGGTCTACAAGAAGCCCCGCCAGCGCGTCAGGAGAAGCTGCCATGAGTGTCAGGCACTATTCGTGGGTGGCAGCAAGAAATGTGAAGACTGCGGCCACATGCGCTGCACCGACTGCCCCAGAGATCCGTAAGTCGACACCGCTGCAGATCGAATATCCCGTGCCACGAGCTAACTCGTCCGTCTTTAGACCCAAGAAGGACAAGTATCCCTTCGGCTATCCCGGCGATGCCTTTGGCCCCAGCAGCATTCCTCGCTACGAATGCGGACGCTGCGAAACCCTCTTCCCCCCGGACGCCGAGCGCGGCACGGTCTGCCAAAAGTGTGGCTGTGAGAAGTCGGACGATGACCCTCGGGCTCTGCCGCGCGCGGTGGAACCCGAGCGGGACCCGGAGGTCCTGAAGACGATACAAGCCAAGCTGGACCGCTTAAAAGTCGCCTAGGGCCGGACCCGGTTCCATTCGTTGTTGCAAAGACACGGGGTAATTGGACAACATGGCAGCTGCGCCACTTGGGTCCAATAATGGAAGGGCATGGCCGAGGGAGCAGGCATGTGGCGGAATTTCTGCTACATGATGCTGAACGACGGAAAGCATCTCGGGCGGGCGGGACGAGCTCCATCAAGGGGCTGGCGCCTAGTCACCACTTCTGGCCTGCGACTGAAGCAGATCTTTGTCTCATACTACAACGGCGAATGCATCGGCTTTTGTGCTCTCTTTTTTTTCTTACCTTTTTTTTTTTGCCTTTTACCACGATCCGTCTTCTATTTTCACAGCATCAAGAGCGACGAAACGACGAAGATCACGGCCTTGTTTAACGCTATCCAAGAGCCGGCACCAGGCGTTGACTCGAGCCAGGCTGAGGAGGCATAATGCAGAGTTCATTGACGCAATGAGCTTTGGGAGCGTCGGGACGGGAGATTGACAGGCGGGGCGGTTGGTGTTTCTCTATGTCTATACAAAAGCGTTAATCACGAGCAAATGCCGATTCATCTGGTCTCTACTTGACGGGCGGTGATGATGCTCTGCGCGCCGTGTCGGAGGCGATCCGTAGCACAGCCGCATTGCCGTTTGACGTTCCGGGAACCACAGCCCTCCGCCGCCCAAGCCGTCGGCCGGCCGCCTCGCCTCACCGGCCTGTCCCTGTCCGTCGCGCTGCCAGAAGCGGCTCCGTGCAGAGGGCCTGTTTCGACGCCGGCTTGCCACGTTGTGCGAGCCTCTGACGGCGGCTGCCGCACGCAGGGCTCTCTCGTGTCTCGGGCATCCGCTGCAGGGCCTGGCTGGGGTGGTGAGATTGCCGGTGCGACGTGTAGATACGGGGGCGGGCGGCTTGCGTACCCACGGCACCAAGTCATCTTGGACGCCTCGCCGCGAGACAGTTTCGGTGTTTTGAGACGTGTCATCATCTACCGGGTCTATACAGCATATCTACGTCGCGATCCCTGTCCATGTGCCAAGGTGCGGCGGCATCCATGGCGTTCTTCCCCGTCCCTGGGCCGTTTCCTGCCGGCGGTTCATGACATCGACGTCCAATCTCCCCGGAACCTCCGTAGTGCTGCTGGCGCTGTTCGAGCATGGCCTTCCCGTGGCGGCCACGGCCCCCGAGCGAACGTTGCACGCAGTGTCACTCGCGCCCCGGAGCAGGGCCGTTGACGCGTCCGAGTTCTCGGATGAGAGGCTCCAGCGTGATTTCCCCGTCGTCGGGCACCGATGTGCCCAGCATCTCCTGCCTGTTCACCTTGTACCCGATGCACCCTCCCAGGCCGTCCATCCTGTTGTTCAGGTACGGATACTGACTGTCCACGTTGCCCTCCGCCACGGCGGCGTTGAACGCGGCCTCGTTGAGGACGGGCATCAGCCGGTGCGTTGGGTAGAAGCGGCCCCTGACGGACTGCTCCTCCAGCAGCACGTCCTCCTTGACGAGCACCCAGCGCCAGGGTTGGCCTGGGCTGACCTGGCTGCGCCACAGGGCCTCGTCTCTCAGGGGCATGGGCAGGTTCTCGGGGGGCACGGCGTTGGCGGACGCCTCGTCCGCCTTTGCGATTTGATAGATGCTGCCGCGGAACAGGACAGCCATGGGGTTGCCCCTGCGCGCGATGATGCTGCGCAAGCCCAGAACAGACGAGTCGCTCGACACATTGGCGTCTCCAGGCAGCGGCTTGACGCGCAAGCAGTCGCCGATTTCTATCCGCTCCGCCCCGAAGAAGCAGCCGTAGTAGGGAACGGTCTCGGCGTGCATGTCCTCGGCCAAGGGACACCAGAGGGAGTAGGATGCGTCGATCTTGGACGCCGCCATCTTGGAGGCATCCAGGATGAGGTTGGTGCGCTTGACCCTGTCTTGTCCCGCAAAGGCAAACAGCTCGTCCCATGCGACCTGATCGAACACCTTGTCCTGCAGCTCTTGCAGCATCACGGCGGGAACGCTGAAGGCGTGGAATGGTCGCATCTCCTTGCAGGATTTCGTCGCCGTCTTTTGGAGAGCCGACCTGTGTCCGACGGGGATGATGCGGAAGCTTTCACTTCCCGGGGCTGCAATCACGCCAAGACGCCATGAGTTGCCGTTCTGGTACCAGACCAGCTCGCCGGCCCGGAACAACAAGGGAGCTTGCAATGTCCACTGGAAAGGCAGAAGCTGGCCCTGGGCTCCCGCTTGAGGCCGAGGCGGTGCCTGCGTTGTTGGGCCTGTTAACATGACGGCACCGGCCGCCGCAAGGCTCGGTGCCGGTGCCGAGCTTGGATGTGCCGCCTGAAGGCTCTGTCCGTTGGCCGCCTGATTCTGCGGTGGCTGTCCAGCGATCGTCGGTAAGGGTACGGGTGTTACCTTGTGGGGTACTATCGGTGCCTTGGAGGCCGCGGCGCTCGCCGGTGTCATGGCCACGCCGTCCAGAACCGAGGGCAGTCTGGCCACGCTCGGGATGTTGCAGTGGATGCAACAGCAGTCCCTATACTCCATGGATGGCGTGAAGAGCCAGAGCAGGTGGAGGCCAAACTCTTGCGGAGACTTGAAGAGCTTTGCCTTGATGGGGTATCCAGACACCCAGAGGTGCTTGGACTTTTCATACAGCCAGTACCCTCGTGGGAAGTGAACATACCAGGGGTTCCCCTCTGCACTCCTCGTGTCAGCGACTCGGCATAGGGAAGCATGCAACCGACGTTGAAGACTTACCCTCGGGGTTTGGAGCAAGTTCTTGTTTCAACAAGATGCCCAGCTTGATCCTCCATTCCACAAATCTCGGGTCCTCCTCCTCCAGGCGAATCATCTGCGCCTTGACTCTGGTGGTCGTAGCTGCGTCCTTGCCCGTCTTCTTTGCCGCGCTGGCTGCCGGCACCGCTGCTACGGGCCAGTAACCAGGGCCCGTATCTCTGCCATCGCTTCGGCAGACCCTGATGACATCGAATTCCTTCAACTCCGCCATGGTTGCCCGCTGCCCTGCCCTCGCCCTCGGTGGATTTTGCCGCCAGCCGAATTGCTCTCACCCACGCTGCAAAACCCAGGTGCGGGATTATGTCCCCGCGTAGCTACCCGCTGGCCGTGATAGCGAGCGCAATGGTAGTCGGCGAGATGCCAGAGAGGCGAGGTCCCTCGGCCCGCCCAGAGACGCACGGCGGCAGCAAGTCACGAGCTCCGGCCCCGGCTCATAACTGGGAGGGACTAGCTCCAGTCTCCCGGGTTGTCCTTCAGCTCTGAGCTTGGGTGATGAGACGTCCCGTGATTTGGGATGGCGGGCCGCGATGTTGACATTGGAGAGTTTGTCGTCGCGCCGAGTGCACGGCGAAAAGCGATGAGTCATCAGCGTTTTGTCGAGCCTACCCTGGAGGATCACCAGAGCAAATGCAAGGGTTGCCGATGAGGGTGACGGGACCGACAGCGGGTGTGTTCCTTTCTCTACTACCGTACCCAAGGTACAGCTAAGGTACAGCAAGAGATTGTTGTTTTGGCGCCGCTTTTGGGAAACCCGTGGCCATGGCTTGGCCGAGCTGGCGAGTTCGACCCAGCCGAGCTGGAGCGTTGACAAGCCACGGCTTTGGCTATAAACCACTACGGATGACCCGAATGCCTCTGGCGTTGACACCGTTCCTGGCCTCTAGCGAGCCAATATATCAGCTTGACGCAACCAGTGCACTTGCGTGTTGAAATGGCACTACCCAAGGCACGATTCACCTACGAAGGACCGTAACCGGAGCATCAAGTATTACGGAGAGGTCCAGATCCCTGTGGCGGCCCCGCAGCACGCGCCACAACTTCAATCTAGGGCTGAGGCTGGTGGACGCGCAGAGGACGCGTGCCAACTGCATACCCTTCATCCGATTGCGTTGTCAAGACTCCGCAAGTGTGCCTTGCCGCAGACAGAGATCCGGCCCCATGGATGGCCTCCTCCGCAACGGCTATAGCAACAGCGACAGGGCCTTCCTCCAAGCCCTGCTGGCTCACGGCACAGTCACGTTCCAAGAGTCACAGTCGATTCTCGCCGCCATCTTCAATGCGGCCAACGGAGGCGATGGCGACATTCGCCCCGAGCAAGTAACCCAGGACGACTTCCAGGCCCACCTCGAAGTTGCGTCCGACGCGGCATCCCTCTTCGACTACGAGATCCGAAGCGCCGTCCACCAGCTCACCAAGCAGCGCATCTACACCCTCGTGAACACGACGTCGGACCCCCAGACGCAGCTGGCCACGACGTACAGCCCCGAGGAACTCTCCTTCATCAAGCGAGTCCTGGATGGCATGTTCGACAAGTACAACACGCCCCGCATGGAGGTGCTCGCCATCACGGAGATGCAGGCCATCAAATTCGCCAGGCCGAACCGGAGGCAGGGCCAGATGGACGGAGACGAGGAGGCGGCGACACAGACGTCCATTGACAGGGGGCTGAAACACAGCGAGGTGGAAAACGTCCTGGCGAGCCTCGTGGAAGGTGGATGGTTCGAGAAGAGCAAGGACGGCTTCTACGCCGTCACGCCGCGAGCCCTGCTGGAGCTGCGGCCGTGGCTGATGGACATGTACAACGACCCCGACGCTGGCCCGGACGAGTGGCAGCGGGTAAAGTTCTGCGAGGCCTGCAAGGACATGGTGACCATGGGGCTGAGGTGCTCGGAGCCCAGCTGCACACTGCGGCTGCATGACATGTGCCAGGAGGCCTTCTGGAGAGCGCAGAGAACCGGGAGCTGCATCAAATGCTCGCGGGAATGGACGGGGACGCACTTTGTCGGCGAGCGAGCCGTCACCATGACGGAGGCGTACCGGAGAGGCCGCAGACGGAGCGGCGGCCGACGGAGCACGTTGGCGGACGAGGTCATACAGCAGCAGGCCTTGGGAGAGGAGGGTGACGAGGAAGACCAGGGTGACGAGTGATGGCTGCAACGTTGGAAAAGCAACATGCATCGCAGATACCCCAGGCCCAATCAAGACCAGGCCCGAGCTTCGTAGAGGCAGGTGGGCATGTGAAGTCGTGATGCTGCATGCGCAGGGGAGAGCCATGACATCACCGGTGGCGGTGCACGGGAGGCCGCCAAATACAGGCCGCCAGCCAAATACGTGCCGCCCACCAAGACCGCGCGGCTGGGCAGGGAGGGCAGGGAAGCTTCCTTGTTTGCAGCCGACGGCAGATAAAGCCCGAGATTCCATCAAGCCCCCTTTGTTCGACCCGTCTCTCTCTTCCCTACAAGACCGCCCGCCTCGCCAGCCACCCAGCCCCCCAGCCCCCCAGCACAACCGAGACCGTTCCCCAGATACCGCCTCGCAGCAGCAGCGGCGCCGACATGTTGGAATACTTTACCTACAGAAAGGTCAAGAAGCACAAGGCGCAGAAGCGGGCGCATGAAGAGGCCGAGGAGGAGGCCAAGCGCCAGGCCGGCTCCGTCCGGGACGACGACGACATGCTGGACCAGCACGCGAACGAGCTGGACAAGCGCCGCGGCAAGCAGCGCGCCGACGCGCACGATGGCCACCGTTCGGGCTCGAGCGCCGCCCGCGCGCCACCTGTTCTGCAGCCAGACGACGAGTATTTCCTCGAGGAGCTTCTAGCCGCCGACGCCGACGACGACGAAACAGCGCCGCCCCTGCCCCCGCGACACTACCTGGACGAGTTCGGCTTGCCGTCGGACAACGAAGCGGAGGCGCCGTCGAAGACCGTGGACACGGTGGACGCGGTGGACAAGGCAGAGAAGAAACCAAGCCGGCTCTCCCTCCTCTTCACCCGGCAGAAGAAGAACGAGCATGGGCTCAAGCCCGAAGGCGTGCCGCCCGAGGAGGGCGAGCGGGAGGCAAAGGACCTCGGCCGCGTCCTCGACCGCCTGAACCTCTTGGCCAAGAACAACAAGGTCATCTCGACGGACTCCTCCGAGGTCCTGCAGAGGTTCACGCAGGTCTTCAAGGACCTCGTCAACGGCGTGCCCACGGCGTACGACGACCTCGCCAAGCTCGTCGAGGACCGCGACGGCACGCTGTCGCGGGGCTTCGACAAGCTGCCCTCGTCGCTCAAGAAGCTCGTGACGCAGCTGCCCGACAAGATCACGGGCAGCCTGGCGCCCGAGATCCTGGCCGCGGCGGCCGGGGCCCAGGGCATCAAGGCCGACGCCGACGGCGGCATCAAGGGGACCGTCAAGAAGATCCTTACGCCGCACAACCTGGCCGAGCTGGTGACCAAGCCCGGCGCCGTCGTCGGCATGCTGCGCGCCATCGTCGAGGTGCTCAAGACGCGCTGGCCGGCGTTTATCGGCATGAACGTCATCTGGAGCGTCGCCCTGTCCCGTGAGTTCCGCTCCGATCCCGCCCACCTGCCGAGGCTGACCTGCCGATAGTGTTGCTGTTCGTGCTGTGGTACTGCCACAAGCGCGGCCGCGAGGAGCGCCTCTTGCGCGAACAGTCCGAGTCGGCCATTGACGGCAGCGACCGCATCGAGGAGCTGCCCGACGACCCGGCCCTGCCGGCGCCTGAGCCGAGGGTCGTGGACGCGTCGGCCGAGTCGGTGTCGACCTCCGTGGTGGCACCGTCGTCGGCTGCTGTCGAGCCCCTGGAGGCTACCGCATCGAGGCGCTCTTGAATGCTGTTATAAGGATACGAACGTGGTTGCGGGTACGGACGCGTCCTTACGGTTATGAGAGTTGGTGTGATTTGTGACGGCACGGCGAGTGATGCGGGCGCAGTATTGCAAGCGGACGACGGACGACGGACGACGGACGACGACACGACGACACGACATGTCACGCGCCTTCAAGTTGTTTTCACCTCTCCGCATGTTGGGTATCTGTACGTAAAAGTCCAAGTGCCGACGGGCCACGGCTCTCCTGTATTGCCTTGAATCAGTCGTCCTGGACCAGCTCCTTGATCTCTTCTCTGCCCGGCCCCATGGCCGTCGCACCAGCCCTCCCCGGGACCCCGTTCTGGTCCGTCGCACCCCCGCCGTCTTGCATCCAGAAATCCACCTCGTCCACGATGTCGTACACGACGTCCTCGGCAATCTGCTGCTTGTGGCGCTCGGACAGCGCCTGCATCCTGACCCGCCGGGGCTCCCCCGCGGGGACCATGTCGACGTCGCCGTCGGTGGAGTCGTATCCCGGCGGCGGGTACCAGAAGTCGGGCCCGAAGTTGACCTCGGCGGCGCCGCCTCGGAATACGCTGACGGCTGGGTAATAACCCAGCATGCCGTCGTCGAGGCCCTCGCGGGCGCCGACCTGGGGCATCGGCTTGGAGGCGGGCGGGAGGAAGCCCAGGAGGTTCCGAAACGGCGTCCCCATCAACACGCCATTCCTGTAGATCCTGATGCACGAGTTTGGCAGGGTGCGGAGCGCGGGACATGCATGGAGTGGGTTTGGCGTCTCGGAAGATGAAGAGCCCGGGCCGACGGGAGACGGGTTCATCAAGTCCTCCAGCTCCTTGGTCGCGTGGTACTCGATCTTCTCAAAGTAGGTGTGGGCCTTGAATCGGATGGGCACCCGATCTCGCACGACGTTGGGTGCCTCCGTCGCCGGCGGTGGCTCGTCGTCGTCGGCATCCACGGCCGGGTTGTAATTTCCGGACATGACCTTGCGGTGCAGGTGCTCGGACGGAAGCTGGATCTCGAGACCGATGACGTCGCCTTCGCGGACGCTCTCTCCCGGGGGAAAGAACTCTTTGGGGCGCGACATGTAGATTTTCTCTCCAGAGACATCGCGGATGCCGTAGCTGTACGCGTCGAAACCAACGGGCGCGTCCAGGGATGCTTCCCGCCGGGCCCAGCCCATTCGCACGTGCCTACCGCCATCAGGTCTGGCAGCACCGTCCTTGGCTTCCCGCACACCCTGTGTGATCCTGCATTCCCAGTACCATCGGCCTTGTCGGACTGCCACATTGGCTCGTGCCATTCGAAAGCCTTTGTCTGTCGTGACGTGCCGCGCCGACTTGTCGAAGAAGACGTGCGTCGCGGCATCCTCGAAGCTCATGCGCGGCCCGAAGGGCTCGGGCTCGGTCTGGCGGTAGAATATCATGGACGGGAATAGGGAGTCGGCTATGCAGTGTGTGTATCGGAAGTTCTTCTTGTTGAAGACGCTTGGCAGGGTTAGCGAGAGGCTCTGCGACGCCAAGGGCACGCGCTGGACGCTCACTGTTCTGACGTCTCGAAAAATTCGACGTTGCGCCCATCAGGCAGCGTCAGGTCGTGGTGCAGCGTCAATACCGGGCCCCGAGGCAGCTCGAAATCGGATCCCTTTGGCGGCGCGAGCTTGTACCGCAAGGGACCCGACTCACTCTGCTTGGGGCGGGCAGACGCCTTGGGATCCGGCGTCCCAGGCGCGCTGTCGCCGCCCTTGGCCTCGCGCTTCTTGAAGGACTCCTTTTTGAGGCGAGCGGGCTTGGCGCGGTTCGGCTGCGACGCGTCCTCCGGTGGCTGGGACTCGGAGGGCTTCCCCTCTGGGTTCAGAGGCGACGAGACGGCGGGGCTGTGACCCTCGTCCACGGCGGCGCGTTTTTGGGGGATTGAGGCGAGCAGGGCGGTGGGAGTGGGCTCCGGCTTGGGAGCGTCGACGTCGGAGGACATTCCGGGCGGCCGCGGCAGCAGAGGAAGCGTGCGCTACAGCTGCTGCGGCGCCGAGGCTGCAAAGGGACGGGGTGCTTGACGGGATGCTTGACGGGATGCTTGACGGGATGCTTGACGGCTTGACGGACGGCTTGACGGACGGCTTGACGGACGGGGTGTGACAGAGATTTGATGGGAAAGATAAGATAGCGGATGCGCCTGCACTCCAGCTAGCAGGCCCAATCGGGCCTAGTCCTGCCGATGTCCGAAGGCCGGGTCACCCCAACGCCGCGCAGCCAATGGCGGCACGGCGAATGTAATCAACTCCGCTCGTTACTTCGTACTGGCAGGCAGAACGGCCCCCCCACAGCGCGAAGACCTGTCAGGCCTGTGGTGACGCTCTCGACGGCCGGGAGTCGAAGCATCGTGGACAGCCACGGCGAGGCAGAGGCCCGGGGAGCACGTCCCGGCGCCGACGACGGGGCACCGCCATGGCAGGGGTCGCCGCCGACGAATTCGGGTCGTTCTCGCGAGCGAGTCGACGCGCAGAGGAGCCTGGAGGCGACCCGGCCGCCGTGCACCAAGTACCCCGGGCCACTGAAGCCGGGCTCTAGACCGCTAACTAGCCCAGGCCATCCTCGGGGCCCCGCGTCGGTTGCGAGACGGCACCGTATTCCCTGCACCCCAACGCTGCCAGCCGGTGCAGCCTCTTCTTCGCTGTCCTCTGGGCCGCGACGCCTTCGCCACTCCCTCCGACCCTGCGCTGCTGCTGCCCCTGGCCTCGCCGAGCAGATCGTCTTGCACGCAACGCAGCCCCCTGACAGGCATCCATTCAGCTTCATCCCGGCCCGGACTCGGCAGAGGTCGGTCGCGGTCGAGGCCGAGGCAACGTCATCTCGACGGCGCTGCGCGCATCCACGCCGAGCCGTCCGTTGCCGTTACCCCCTCTTGTGTGCGTCCGCCGCCGTCGCGCCCATCTTGTCGAGAGCGGAAAACAGCACCTCTCGACCTTGACTGCCAACGGAGCCGCCGGTCGCCACCCCCCGGCATCGCGGCAACCACCCCGGCCGCCCGCGAGACTCAGAGGCGTCCACCAGTCTCCTCGTACCGACTGCTTGCCTGCGTGGTGATGAGCGAAGTGTCGCAATCGTCGGCGCCCCTGGCCCATCATCGCGAGCCTGGCTCGATACGAACCGCGCTCCCGTCCCGACCCATGTCGTCCAAACCTCGCGACGCCGCCGAGACCAGCACCCAGGGATCGACCGGGACGTCTGTCCACGGGGACGGTCATGCGCCCGGACGCGGCGATGGCAGCGCCTCCCCGGACTCCAAGGACAGCCCGGCGAATGACGGCGCCGGCTCTTCCAGGGGCCCGAGCCCTGCCTCTACGGTCGGCGAAGGCGCCGTCAAGGCGAGTGCCAGTCAGGGAGGACAAGTTTGCAGGTCAGTACGAGCGGGTCCAGTTGACGCCGGCCGCTCCGTGACTGACCGATTCCTGTGCAGCAACTGCGGCACTACTCGAACCCCTTTGTGGAGGAGATCTCCCCAGGGCGCGACGATATGCAATGCCTGCGGGCTGTATCTGAAGGCGAGAAATACGTCTCGACCGACGAGCCTCAAGAAGCCCCCCAACGTTGTTTCTACGGGGCTGCCTCGGCCGGGTCACAGCAAGTTGAACCCGGCGTCGGGATCCAGGTTGGCACCGAACATGACTGGCGCGACCTACGTCTCGGCAGCGCAAACTCCGACGGGGACCTGCCCCGGCGGTGGACGCTGCAACGGAACTGGTGGTGCTGAAGGCTGCAATGGCTGTCCGGCGTTCAACAACCGAATGTCCAAGAGCGCGCAGCTCAACGTGATGCAGCGGCAGAAAGGCTGCTCCGGCCGCGCCGAACCCTCAAACGACGAACCCACCCCGATCGACGTCAACGCCCTCCAGGCCCAAAACCAGGACAACACTGTTGTCATTGCGTGCCAGAACTGTGGAACCACCATCACGCCGCTGTGGCGAAGGGACGAGACGGGACATACGATTTGCAACGCCTGTGGTATGTGGCTTCTTGGGCGTGGGGTTCTCTCTCGATGGCGCTGACGTATGCGACAGGTCTCTATTACAAGCTCCACGGGGTGCATAGGCCAGTCACGATGAAGAAGGCGACGATCAAGAGACGCAAACGAGTCATCCCCGCATCGCACGAGGACGAGCAGGGGGAATTGGCGGAATCGGTCGACGCCCTCGGCCAGGAGAAGACGCCCGAGAGGGGGACGGAAAACGACGATGGGTCTATCAATCTGGGAATGCGACGACGGCCGGACCAACCCTTGACCATCGAGCCCAAACCAGTGATGCGATGTAGCGGGCGAAATTCACCACTGCCGCGTGCGCCTGCGTCTGATCTCGCCGCATACCACCAGCCGAGTGGCTTCCCCCGAAATAGGCCAAACTCGCTGAACGATGACAATCGGTTGCCGCCAATGACCTCGATGACGGCGGCCATGCCCGAGAGACAGTCGTCGCTGTCCCCGGCGTCGTTTGTCTCGTCGAGACGAAAGCGATCCTTTTCGGCGACCGAGACCGAGGCGGGCAGCGTGGCGGACGGCGGCCACGACAGCGCAAAGCGCCTCTCGTCGATAAAGTCGATCCTGAATCCCTCCACGTCCCACGACGACGGGTCGATTTCGAGACATGGGAGCGTGGACCGAGGGGTGTATACGCTTCCTCCGCTGCTATCGTCTGGACCCGGCTACACATCGACCGGAAGCCCCAGACCGTCGGCGAACAAGGCATCTGGCTTTGGTGGCGGACGATCGAACGACGCACAAGGCACGCGGGATGTCGGAGATGGCGAACGAGCCAAGGCGGGGCGCCGACTGGCTCTGCAGCGGGAGACGGACCGGATGCGAGAGATGCTTGCCGCCAAGGAGCGGGAGTTGATGGAACTCGGGCACGACTGATGTCTGCAGTTGCAAGATGGATGAAGGATTTGCGTACCCGGCATGACTTGACGAATCTCTCCTGTTGGAATAAGGAGCCTGCAGTTTCAGGGCGGTGTTATGGGTCAGGGGTACTCGGTTATGAAGACCCGGATGGCGGCTCAGCGGCGAATCGTGCTTTCGTCTCAACCCATCAATCTCTCCAGGAGACGCAAGGAACCCCTCGCGGGGCTTTGTCCGAATTCAGCGGCGGCGCAAGTGTATTACATACAGTTCTTTTCTCTGCCATAGACGGGCCGCGCACGCTTCGCGATAAATCGTACTCTCGGTGTCTACTCGCTCAACCTTGCTCGGGCGTCGAGAGCCACCGAAGGGCATGACGACCTACCTGACTTTGGGACGCGCATCTTGGCCGGACCGGGGTCGGACTAAGCCCATAAAGCTGCGTGGCGCTGGCGGATGGCGCTGGCGGATCCGACCTGGAAGCTTCTCGAGGCTGCGCGGCGGCGGTGAGGGTGAAGGACAACCCTGGCGAGGCCATCTCGTCCTGGCCGTTGCTGCACGTCGCTAGGCGGCGCGTTAGCGTCGAGGTGTCAACCAAAGGGCGCGCCACTGACGGGCGCGCACCCCTGCAAAGGCGACGCCTGGTCGCTTCGAGTACGGGGCCGGACTCCCGGCGTTCGTGAACTGCACGTACGAAGTACGAAGTATGACTCTTAGGAATTTGCTGGAGACCCCCGATGCCACAGTCGTCGCTGAACATGACTAATGGCCCTGGTTCAGACGTGTATCTGAAGGTACCTCCCCCTGGCCCGGCGGCTTGTGCCCGCCCAGGTACTCTCACACCTCCGTGATCAAAACCGACCGCCGCCCTCCGCGTCTGGGACGGGGCCCTTCTCTCTTCTTTCCACGTCCAACTGCCTGGGTGGTCACTTTGCATTTCGTCGGGGAGCCCCTTCAAGTTCCCCTGTCCCTCCTGTGTTGCGTCGCATCTGAAGAGTCCGCCAAGGGGACTCGCAACGGGGCGTCGGCGCCTTGTTCCCGACATCGACGCCTTGTTCCCGACATCGACGCATCGCCAGTCGTCGGCGGATTGCGACGCACGCCTTTTGCTTGATCCGGCTCACGCCATTGGTGAGCAGCAGCCGACGCCGCCATGACCACCATTGACGAGATGGACGAGTTTGTCCACTGGGACGAGGCCGGCGCCGCTGTCGATGGCACCCTGGCCACCTGCCCAGTCCCTGAAAACATGGGGCCCGTCTTCGAACACGGCAACGAGGACGACTCCGGCCTCGGCGCCCTCCAGCGCTTTTCCCTGGATGCGGATGCCCCCCTCGTTGGCCTGCCCATGGACGGCACCCCGGCCCTGGACTTTCTCGAGAACGCCGCCCCCCCCTGTGCCCATTGTGCCCTCGGCGGCTATTCCTGCAAGAAGATGAGCCAAGGTCGCTACATGGGCTGCTGCAACGGCTGCGCCGCCCTTGGAGTCGAGTGCAGCTTCGGCGGCTCCGTCTCGGACTGCTTCGACTTCGACTTCGCCAATCCGCGGTCCATCATGGGACACCATCCCAGCACCATCACTAACCAGGACCTGCTCGGCCACGTGCTCCACACCGGCTCCAACCCGCCGGCACTGGACGTGCTCAACCTGTCGTCGAGCAACCCGGCCGACGACGGCGACATGGCGGCGTCCAGGCCGGGACCGCCTCCCAAGGTCGGGGCCCGCTTCTCCCGGGAGTCGGTGCGCATCTTGAAGAACTGGCTGTCGTCTCACAACCGGCACCCCTATCCCGGCGACGAGGAGAAAGAAGCCCTCCAGCGTCAGACGGGCCTGAACAAGACGCAAATCACCAACTGGCTCTCCAACGCGCGCCGCCGTGGCAAGGTCAAGGCTCCCCGCTCGACGTCGCCGCACGTGGGCAACCTGTCCGCGCCCATCGAGATCCCCCAGAGACGGGGGACTCCGGCTCTCGAGGCCATGAACCCCCTGCAGCGTTGGGAGCACTCTCCGCCGGAACACGAACCGGCGTCGGTGACGGCTATTGCCGAGGCCGTCACGGCCTCGTCGTCTTCGGCCCTGTCCTCTGGACTCAACAGCCCGTACAGTTTCTACTACACCGATGACGGGTCGAGCAGGTCCATCTGCAACCAGTCCTCCGCCAGCAGTTTGGGGACCTCCAACTCCAGCAACGGGTCTCACGGCTCCGCGCACTCGCGTGGCTCGCGCAACTCTTGGGGCTCGTTTGGATCCTCCCCCTTCAGCACCGGGGGACGTCGCCGCCGCCACCGACGCAGGGCGACGGCGGGGCACGCCAAGGAGGGCGCCGACGCCCTGTCTGCGCCTCTCCAGACCTACCAGTGTACTTTCTGTACCGAGACTTTCCGGACCAAGTACGACTGGCAGCGGCACGAGAAATCTCTCCATTTGTCTCTGGAGAGATGGGTCTGCTCGCCCCAGGGGCCGCGAGCCGTCAACCCGGACAACGGCCGGCTGTCCTGCGTCTTCTGCGGGCTGGTGAACCCCGACGACGCGCACGTGGAAACCCACAACCACTCGGCGTGCCAGGAGCGGACGCTCGAGGAGAGGACATTTTATCGAAAGGACCACCTCAACCAGCACCTCAGGCTGGTCCACGACGTCAAGTTCACGGACTGGTCCATGAGGCGGTGGAAGGTGGCCACGCCCGAGATCCGATCTCGGTGCGGCTTCTGCGGCATCGTCATGGACACGTGGACCATTCGAGTGGACCACTTGGCGGAGCATTTCAAGACCGGTTACTCCATGGCTGACTGGAAGGGTGACTGGGGTTTCGACGTACCCGTTCTCGACATGGTGGAGAACTCCCTCCCCCCGTGTATGTGGCCTCTGCAGTATCCCGTAGACCAGCGACAGGCGTCTAACTTTTAAAATGCTAGATCTCATTCACCACGAACGCATCTCTCCCCTGCCGTACGTGGCCTGCCGGGCTCCGCCCGAGTCGCCTCGCAACGCGTACGAGCTGATCAAGCTGGAGCTGGCCTACTTCGGCGCCAACCACTGGGAGGAGCACCAACGGGCGCCGACGGACGAGGAGATGCAGCTGGAAGGCTGCCGTATCATTTTCGCGTCGGAACTGCTGTCGCTGCAGGGCATCGCCACCTGGGACTCGTGGCTTCGAGACCTGATCATGAGCTCCATGACGACTGCGCAGAAGGCTAGGTTCGGTCCGCTGCGTGGCGCGGCCGAAAGCAGGCTGGCCTCGCTCAAGATCAACGGCAAGGACAACCTTTTCGAGGAGTGCCCCATGGAGATTCAGCTGATGGCCTTTGTCAAGGCGAAACGGCTACTCGGCCTGACCGCCATGGACCATGAGCTACAAGGGGAGGCCTGCAAGATCGTCGGGCGGGTCGAGGAGGTTAGCACCCATCCGTCCGAGCCGGTAGCCAACTGGCTGTTGCGGCTCGTCACGCACTCGACCGACTGGCTGGCTTCATTCCGGCGCCGGGCGCATTTGCCACGGACCGAGGACGTGCAGGACATGGCCGTCAGATCCACGGACCCGACGTCCATCGACTCCACCATCCACAGCTACTCGCGGCTGGAGCGAGAGCTGGCCGACTTCTTGGGGCTGAAGCGGTCCATGGGCGTTGAGCCAACGGATGAGCATCTCCGGAAGCAGGCTCGTATCATCGTCTACGAGCTCGACGACGACTGGAACCAGACCGCCGCCGACAACATCCATTGGCTGAGTTCCTTCAAGCAGCGCCATCCGCCGGAACGAGCGGCGCGGAGCGCTCCGGCCGTTTGCCTTTCCTGGGCCCAGGCCTCGCAGTCTGCACCCGCTGCCCAGCTTTGCCGTTCTGCCGGCCACGACGACTTGTCGGACCCCCTGAAGCAGCATATCAACGACGCCAAGACCATGCCGTTCTTCAACGACGCAAACTGCTACCGCAGAGTGGCGAGGGAGCTGAGGCGGTGGGTGACGTCGACCATGTCGCCCAACAATCCTAACCAGCATGTTCCGACCGACGACGAGCTGCAGTATCAAGCTCGGTGGATCCTCTATGCAGAGTAAGTCCGAGACCAAGATGTCATGACGGCGAGACATGAGCTGATGGGCCGCGCTAGCGATGACCCTTGGAACCAGACGGCGGCAGACAACGCGGAGTGGCTGCAGCGATTCAAGCGCGACGTCGGAATCATCAAGGAGCCCGGCCCCGGCCTGCCGAAAGGCTACGCGTGGGCTCTGGAGCAGGGCGGCTCCGGCTTTGCCCCGCCAGATGCGTTCCCAAAGGGCCATGTAGAGCCATTCAGCGACAAGGTGCAGGTCAACATGCGGCACGGCGCCATGTCGTTCACGGCAGGGCGGTCGGCGGCGAACAGCTTCCTGGAGACGCTCACGTCGGACGACTGCCGACCGGCCGACGTGTTTTGCTCGCGCGAGCTGGAGACTGGACTGGCGGACTTTGTGGAGAAGAGCGTTGGCGACAGCGGCCGATTCCCCTCTGACGAGGCGCTCCAAGCAAGGGCAAGGGAGGTTGTCCACTCGCCGCAGACGGCGGCAGACGACGCCATTCTCCTGCACAAGTTCAAGGAGCGGATGCTGGGCAAACTGCCGCACGCGCTCCCCTCGGTGGACGCGGACGCGGCGGCGTCCCTGCCGCCCACGAACGTGGACGTCGGCATTTCGGACAAGGAGCTGGGCAACATGCTGCAGGACGTGGACTTTGACTTGAACACGGCGGACATAGGTATGGGCGAGGACATGGGCGCGGGGATGCTCGAGGAGGCCGAGGACGCGGGCGGCGTGAGCCTAGGGCTCACCGGTTTCAAGGACTAGGGCCCACTGTCTACGATTGAGGAGGTGCCGGATTGATGGCGATACGGCGGAAAGGGAGATATGCATGGATGTCGGGGAGATGAGGAACATGAGTGTAAGGTTTGGATACATGATGAATCTGCAACCATGTAGGAAGTACCAGTCTCAGCTTGATACATGGCAGTGATGAATGCCGTGTTCGATTTTATATCCACATGGTTGGACGATTTCTGTCAACGACCATGACCTCATCCGTTGGCAGTATACAGGGATCGAGTGGCTTGCAAGCCACCAACCTGAAGGGATCGCCACCCACGGCGCCGCCCCACACGGTAGCATCGGGAATCATACTTTTGTGGCATTTGTTAGCATTCGATAGCTCTCAAGCTGGCTGCTATTGTTTACAAGCACTGCGAACCACGGCGACTGGCGCCGTGGCACGACCAAAAATGCATGGTCAGAGCATTCCATGGCCCAATGGGACGACGACTTCACGTGCCACACGCAAGGATTGGACGGCGGCTGACTGACGGACTCGGAGCATAACCACGACGCCTCGCTCACGGCCGCGCAACAGCAGCGGCAGCGTCATGCCCGCGACGTGACGGCTGCCCGAGGCGCTGACCGGCCCATTGGGAAGCGACAAGCCCGCGACCGCCACGATGCCGACGTACCTGTGCCACGGCTTCCGGTGGCACCGCCGCGACATTCGCATCTTCGTCATCGTCAACAACCTCGAGGACGCCACCCCCGACTGGCTCGTCGGCAGAACGAGCTCGGCGCAGATCCTCGGCCAATTCGCCAGCGCGTTTGACTTTCTGCCGAAGCAGACGCCCACGCCACGACCAGCTGCTGCCGCCGCCGCCTCCCCGGCGGACGCGACCAAGTCGGCGGCGCTGCACCGCGACGACGACTTCTCGCTCCCTCCACCGCGGGTGCCCGCCTCCGAAGACAACGTCCTGGCCAACGAGTGGTCGCCGGTGAAGCTGCTGGAGGAGTACGACCTGGAGGAGACGGCCAGCGCGGCGCGGCCGTATGCCTACGTCGCCGACTATGCCGTCCGCGTGGACCTCAGCGCCGACGTGGCCGACGAGATGGCCAAGTACGAAGCCATGGCGACGCGGCGGGGGGGCGGTTGGTTCGAGAAGCTGAGGGATCAGCTGCAGGCCGGCGCGGCCATACGGTGGTACGTGGTGGTGTGCGCCGACGAGGAGAGGGCCGCGCCAGACGAGGACCCGGACGACGAGGATCTGGACGACGAGGATCCCGACGCCGAGGACTCGGACGACGAGTCGACGACGCCGACCCGGGAGCTGCCGCGAAGGCAATTCCCACAGACGGCGTCCATGGCGGCAGACGGGCCGGCACCAGGCAGCGGGAGGTCCCGGGACGGGAGCAAGTCCAGGCAGGACGACGGCCAGCAGCCCGAGTTCCTCGGCGAGGACCCGTTCAAGGCGAGCGCGCACCAGGGGCTGAGACATAAGCTGTCGACCAAGGGGCTGCGCCGGCTGTTCTCGAAGAAGGGCGGGCCATGACGGCCTTGGTCCCGGGAGTCTACGGGGACGTGACGTATATTCGTGTCCATGTTTCTAAACAAACGCGGCAAGGAGCTGGCGGGTGTTCTATCCGTCGCTTTACCGTGGGAGGCGGGGATTCAACGGCTCAATTGAGTGGCCCCGAGCTGGAATTTCCTCGTCTACTTTGTCGGAATACGTATGAGTAGGAGGATTACTTGGTAATTACTTGGTAGGATTACTTGGCAGGATTTACGGTTATGACTTGACGCGTCCGATAGCGCGTCGGCGTCGGCGGGCCGAGTCATGACGTCTCATCACGTGAGGCCGCAGCCAAAAGTCGTCGGCGACATCGATCGCAGCCTCGTCGCACAGCGAGCCGCGCCCTGCTGCTGCGACCACACATTGCGCATGGCGACCGTCTCCATCGCCGGATCCGCCACAGCACCCACCCCGACCGCCGTGCTGCTCCCGCCGCCGGCATGTCCTTCCGCTCCGTGAGCCCCGTCACGCCGGGGGAGGCGTCCCCGTCGTTTGCGCAGACGGGTGCCGAGTTCACCCTCGACGACAGCGACGACCTGGACGACGGCGACGACGACGGGGATCTGCGCTCCGAGGTGGGCGGCTCGGAGGCGTTCGAGCTGGTGGGCGAGCGGGACGGGTCGACGGAGCGGACCGACGGCCGCGTCGACGAGGCCCTCATCGGCCGGCGGCGGCGGCGGCGGCCCAGCTCGACCACCGTGGCCAGCTTCCAGCTGTACACGCCCGACGAGGACCTGGCTGTGCGGCGGAAGTTCGACCGCAAGCTGGTGCTCTTTGTGGCGCTGCTGTTTATGCTCAGCTTCCTGGACCGCTCCAGTACGTCCACCTCCTCGTCTGACGGCCGGACGGTGCTCACGCAGGACGACCGCAGACATCGGCAACGCCCGCATCGCCGGCATGGACGAGGACCTGCAGACCGACCCGCCGCGCGACGACTGGTACGAATGGGCCCTCACGGCCTTTTACGTGCCCTACATTGCCTTTGAGTGGATGAGCCTGCTGTGGAAGCTCATCCCCGCGCACGTCTTCGTCTCCATGATCGTCCTGGCCTGGGGGCTCACCGCGTCGCTGCAGGCCGTCGCGACGTCGTACCCGGTGCTCTTGGCGCTGCGCGTCCTGCTCGGCATCGCCGAGGCGGGCTTCACCGGCATTCCCGTGTACCTGAGCTTCTTCTTCCGGCCCGAGGAGCTGGCGTTTCGCACGGCCATCTTCATCTCTGGTGAGACTCGCGGGCCTTGCCCCTTTGTGTTTTGTTTGTTTCGTTTCGCAAGTGGGCGTTGGCGAGGGAGATGCTGATCGGTAGAGTAGCCGCGCCTCTTGCGACGAGCTTCGCCTCGACCCTCGCGTGGGCCATCGTCAAGTTCGCCGAGCTCAGCCCCATCGCCCCCTGGCGGCTGCTCTTCCTCCTCGAGGGCTTCCCCTCGGTCGTCGTCTCCGTCGTCGCCTGGCACGCCATCCCCGACTCGCCCCAGACGGCCTCGTACCTCAGCAGGCGCGAGAAGAAGGTGGCCCGGCTGCGTCTGCGCGGCGAGCACTCGGCCCAGACCGGTCCCGCCCGGCCCACGTCCGGCCTCCGGGGCCGCGACCTCGTCGCCGTCTTCTGCGACCCCACGGCCTGGATCACCGCCGCCATGTTCTTCCTCACCAACATGGCCTACTCGTCCCTCCCCGTCTTCCTGCCCAAGATCATGTCCGAGATGGGCCACAGCGCCGCCGCGTCGCAGGCCCTCAGCGCGCCGCCCTACCTCGTCGCCTTCGTCGTCGTCCTCTTCACCGCGCACATGTCGGACCGGCTGCGCGCCAGGACCGTGCCCATCGTCTTCCACGCCCTCGCCTCCGCCCTCGGCTACGGCGCCCTCGCCCTCTCCGAGACGCTCCGTCTGCCGCCCTTGCTGCGGTACTTGGCCGTCTACCCCGCCGCCGTCGGCTTCTTCAACGTCGTCACCCTCACCGTCGCCTGGAGCATCAACAACCAGGCGAGCCGGACCCGCCAGGGCGGCGGCTTCGCGCTGCTGCAGCTCGTCGGCCAGTGCGGCCCTCTGGTAGGGACCCGTCTGTATCCGGACAGGGAGGCGCCCTACTACTCGCGGGGCATGCGGGCCTGCGCCTTTGCCATGTTTTCCGTCGCCGTCCTGGCCCTTGTCCTGCGCGCGTATCTTCGCTACCGGAACCGGAGCATGGACAGGTTAGAGGAACAAGGGGCGGCCGACGGCACCGCGGCCGAGGAAGAAGAGTTGGCCGGCCCCGGGAGACGAAGAACGCGGCCGACAGGCAGCTTCAGGTACATGTTGTGAGGGCGGCCGAGCGCGTTTTTGTCTCCGCGTCGTGTACACCAGTTTTGGATAACCGGGCCACGCGGGTAGCATTGCTAATCCTAGACCGGGTACAGCGGGCTTTATATTGATACAATACCACTTCTCTCCAACCTCCCTGCGTCCCAATCGTATCATGGTCGTGCTGGGCGATGCGGGCAACGGGCTACCTCTGGAACAACATCCACGAGGGCGCGCGATACTGCGCCACGCCCTCCCTCCACCACTCCTCGTTCCCATATCGGCTGCGCTCAAACGAGAACGCGCCGAATCCCCTCTCCGGCTTGCCCTTGAGCGGGTCTGCGGGCCGTTGCTTGCGACGGTTGGCCTTCCACGCCTCGAACTGCCTGCGCTCCTGCTCGCTCTGCTGCCTCCATCTGCGGTACGCCTGGCTGAGACGGCCGCCGCCTCCGTGGCAGACCTTGTTGGCCCACTTGCGGAGTCCCACGAACCGGGGACGTTTGGAAAAGGGCCTCGTGAGGCTGCGGAGGGAGAACTGTGATGTTTTGCGCTTGGATCGTCGGGCATCGAGCGTCGCGGCGTCCGTCGCCACAGAGGCGGATGGTGCTGTCGAGGGACTGGGGCTGCCTCGGCGATGTGAGTCGGCGACGCCGTCGTACTGGTCCTTGAGGGGCCGGATGGCCTCCCATGTCCGTCCCCCGGCAGCCTTGGGGCGAGGGGGCTCGCCAGTGCTGGACGCGGCAGTGGCGGGGGTCGAGTTGCGAGGGCTCCCCTGTTGCGACAGGGAATCGCAGGGTAGAACCTCGCAGCTTTCTGCAAGCTCGTAGTGGTTGTAAGATCTCTTCTTGGTCGGCCTCGGCTCGTCCTGCCATTCCGAGATTGCAGCCGTCGCCTCGTTCATGACTTCATGGTGGCTCGTGTCTGCCCTTGCGTCTTGCGTCGACGACGTCGGCGAGCTCGACCTGAGATATGACAGTCGATGGTTGGCGTGGCCGAAGCGGGAGAGGTCCGAGAAGCTTAGCCTGTTCACACAGACCGTGGAGACGGGAGACTGAAGCCGGGGCGAGTTGCGGCCGGGGGAAGGATACTCGGACGATGTGCTTCGGCCGATGCGAAGGGGCTTCGCTGCCGGGCACAACGGTCCCTGTCCTGGGTCCAGTTGGAGACTGTCGTCCATCATCTTGAGGAAGTCATCCGAGGTGGGCGAGAGACGGATAGGCGATGGGATGGATGCGTCTTCGTCCGACGTTTGCTGGGTTCGATGCCAGGCGCGAGGGCTATCCTGCCGAGATACGGGGAAGACGGCCCCGTCAAGGAGGAAAGGAGGATCCTTGACGCCCCAGGTGCTGGAATCGGCGGGATCAAAGTGGTGCGGTGCCTGCCGCCATCCCCCGACCGATGCGAGCCGAGCTGCCTTGCTCCTCAGGTTCTCCTTGCCAGATTCCTACTCACGAGCGGGAGCAGCCTCCATGTCGACGGACGGCAGGACTTGCGGGAAGATGCTCGACCGATGGGGGCCCAAGGGGCTGGCCTGGGAGCCGGAGAGGGCGCGGACGTGCGAGGAGGCGCCTTCCGAGGGGTTCGCGCAGGGATTCGGGCGTGCAGGGAGGATGAAGCGATGGAGCATGTTGGCGGCTCGGAGAGGAGGACCCGTGAGGATACTGGTGATGCTGCTGGTGCTGTGCGATGCGGTCTGCTGGATGGAGCTGGGGTAGGTGAAGTTGGTGGACGGCGAGACGAGACGACGGGGGATGCTCCAAGCAGGTGAAGAGAAGCTGGTGAAGAGAAGCTGGTGAAGAGAAGCTGGTGAAGAGATGCTCGGCAAGCCAGTGGCAAGCGCTTTCCTCACTGCTTGGAGGCACATCTCGCAGTAGGAGCCACGGTGGCAAGATGCTTCTGCTGTCTTGAGGCTCCACGGACCAGCAGACGGGCATACCGGGGACGGGGCCGGCCTTCCAGGCCAAGGCCGAGACAAAGGAAGTATTGGCCTTTATCGATGACGAAATGCCCCTCGGCGTGCGACGAAGCGATAATATCAACAATAGGCGCTATACTACTCCGTAGCTGGAGGCGCTAGTGTTGCACGAGAAGCAACCAGCTACGGGGTTTACGCCAAACCATCGGAGGACTAGATACTCCAAGAGTACGAAGTAGCTAGGTATCAATAATAGTAATAATATAAATAATATAATGGC